>OMNW01009966.1:17608-35094 GCA_900303245.1 Selene dorsalis | reverse complement strand
GGAGGGGAGGATATGTTCAAGAAGATGCAAGAATAAGTTGTTTTGGATGAAAAGAGGAGGAGAAGGAGGAGAAGGATTTGGGTCAGAGAGGACAATGTGAATAAAAGGGAGTGAAATGAGGAAAGTCTGATTGCAGGAGGAGGAGTGGAACTGCTCTTATTGAAATCACATTATCCCCATGTCTGTGTTTTATCTGAGCATAAAAGCTTACATGGGCGATTCATATGCTGTCCACTGCCACAGTAGGATCCCGCCTAATGCAGTCACCCTCACTGAGCCATGTTGAACTGGTGAAATTCCCACAGCCTTACAACCACCCTTACTTAACCTGGCTGTGACCAGATAGTTTCAGTAATCTTCTCTGAGAAGGAGGGATGTGAGAGAAGCTGAAGTGAACTAAGAGGAAAACTGCTGACATCAAAGAGCTGCAAAATTAGGCCACAAAGCAAAAAGAGCTTCCACGCTGTAGCCTGCTAAAAACTTGGATCACACATTAATGAACAGGGATCACAGCGCACAACATCACAAGCTGAGTGGCACACCTAACAGCAGCAGACATAGTGACACACTCAGAGGTGCAAAGTGATTGTAAAGGTGCAAAGTGATTTATTAAGTGACCTATGAGTTTGGTTAGATAAGAGTCACAGGAGGAGCACGGAGGGTGAGATAAAAAAAAAAAAACCCTCTGTCCTTTTTTATGGGACATTTCATGTTAATATTTTTAAATGCTTACTATTTCTTGGCGCATTCATGAATGTGTCACAGTCTGGGTTGGTTTTAGCTGTGATGTTGAGGCTGAGCTGTTTTACTCTTAATGAAATGTCTTTACACAGACTGAGTAGACGGCTGTGAAATCTGGTGCTGAAAGAACGAATCACTGCAGCAGTGAAATCCAACCAAAACCAACAGCAGAGGGAAACGAGATCTGCCACGACAGAAACAGGCCAGAAATAAAGTTAATTTGCTCTGGATGTGTGAATGTGAAAAAAACCTGCCATTTTTAAAATTTAGTCAAAGTGTTGTGGAGGATCTGTGCTTGTTTGTGAAAAACTGATCCAAGCATGATGAGTATCTGTGATCATGTTGGATCTCTCCCACGAGAAAGAACAGGCCGAGACCTGCTGCTGGTCTCTTGAGGGGCCGGAAAGGTGGAGAAACACATGTGACGCTGTTACAGGAAAATAATGCTGTTAAAAGTGAAAGTCTTTTTTTTCTGCCAGTAACTTTGGTGATTACCAGACTTTCCAAGTGGCACCATCATCAGGTCAAAATTTAAAAATGTTCCCAACCTTTTTATTATGTGGAAAAACTACAAAAATAATCCCATGCATCAAAATACTATGAACTGTTGAAAGCCCACGTCCAAGACAGAATTAATCTGACGTTCATGTGTTTATCTGTGAATCGGCCTTGAACCCATCATCTATGTGTGACCGATATGTGTGTGTTTAGCAGAAAAGCACTCCCTGTAGGGAACAGCGCTGTATGAACGTTGCTTCCACTGTATTGTGACGTATAACATGGGCCATTTCAACAATATAAAACAGCTGCACATGCCTTTATGAGTTTCTGATATTATAGTCATAGATAAATAGAAAATATACTTTGGAAACTTTACACCTTTTCTCAACTATGCTGTCTTTCAAAGGTGAAAGTTTTAACTTTTTATGCTAATGTGACAGCTCCAGAGTGCTTAGTGTTAAATAAATCAATAGGACATTATTAAATGAATTTTAAATTAATGTTCCTTAATCATTTACAATGGTAGGACGTATCCTGACTTTTCAGCTTACCATCGATCCAAAAACATGAAAAAACATCCGTGAATTGTTTCATATGTGTTGTTGTTGTTGTGTTGTGTTTGTTTTTCCTCCGAAGAATTTCACGACTCTCCACACTGAAGCTCGGAGGGTTTTTGAGGCAAAGCAGCGACTACACTATGATTAATGGTGGAGGTGCTTCGGCAAAAGCAACGGCCTTATCTTTCCGACACACACAGCTTGGCCGTCCAGGAACATTATCAACACAATGCAACACTTATGCTCAACTCACACACACACATACACACAGACACACACATTTTACTGCATAGAGAGAGAGAGAGAGAGACCAAGAGAGAAGCACACACTACAGTGCTGGCAGATGCAGAAACACACACATTGAGTGCAATTTGGGGAGAGATAAGAGGAAGAGCAGCAGGGGGAAGCAGTGAAAGCACTGGAGAGTGTGAGTGAGAGGAAAATCAATCAGGCAGAAGTGTACCGAACTAAAACAGATCTATTCTCAAACAATAAATAATACAGAACACACTCAGACATCGGACCCAAAAACAGCTCTCACTAGTATCCAAACCTAATAAAAAAAACCCTTGTGGCATCAGAGATAAAAAAGGGCGTCTGTCCCTTTAAGAAACATGACACAGGAAGAAACTGAAAGTTAAGTCCTTTCTTTAGAAACGGCTGAGTGCTCTCTTGTTTTTCTTTCAGCTTTACACACCTACACAAGTACACGTAAGTACTAAGTCGTCAGTTTCTGAGTGAAATCTGCATCATAACACGCAGGACGTGAAATCTGTTATGTGTGAGTTGTAGTTTGGTTCCACTCTTTGCTAATTTCAGCCTCTTTGTTGTGATATGTCACTGCTGCTGCTACTGTTTACACAGTTACAAATGTTGTCTAGTTCATGAAGTGTGACCACAAGGTCCATTTAGGGGACTTTTGTATCACATGATCTTCACCAACAGACAGTTGCTCATTTTCTACATAACTACAGATATTCAAACTGTCTGAATGCACTGTAAAGACTTTCTGTTTCTGAAATGTTGATACACACATTTTACTCTTGACCTTGGAAAGAAAACAGCTGATAACAAGGTTGATTTATTACCATTTCTGGAGCTTTCACACATTATGTTGTCTTCATGAAGGAAATTTATTGCTGTGATCACTTTGTTTTAACAGCTGTATTTGAGCTCAGGAATGAACTTTGAACTTCAGCTTTTAATGTCCAAGAAGTGCTCTTAGGTGTGTGTCTATTGTGGCAGTTGTGCATTTATCTCATTGTTCATGAAAAATACAGGTTCCACACAGACTACAAATCCTTCATTTTTATTTTTCTGATTGTGATGATTCATCCATATTTCTGGGCCACACACACACACACACTTCGTGTTGAACTGAAATTAAAGTATGTAACCCTGCCTGCTGTATACAGCTGCACTGTACTGACAGTATGCAGTACATATATACAGTATATGTACTGTATATACAAAGTAATTTATCTTAATGAATGGTTTCCTGTTAATAATTATTGGTAAGAAGTGAAAGATTGTTATAACAAATTCAAAACCAAAATATATTCACTTAATCAGAAGAGAAAGTTGAGCCAGGGAACTGTGCGTTGCTCAATAACTGACTAAAAGGTTAGTCACTTTTAAGAACTGCAGTGAATTTATTATCTTTCAGTCAATTGATTGATTAATCAACATTTGTCTGTTTGTCTTAGAAATGGCTTCCAACGTCAGTCTCTTATCTGAGGAACAGTTTCTCTGTCCAATCTGTCTGGACATGTTCATTCGACCAGTTTCTACTCCATGTGGACACAACTTCTGTATCTCCTGTATCACTTCGTACTGGGACAATGAACCTGTCTGCCAGTGCCCGGTCTGCAAGGAGAGGTTCGACACGAGACCCCATCTCAAGGTCAATACTTTCATTTCAGAGCTTGCATCACAGTTCATGATGCTTCAGGCAACAGATGGTCACATCTGGAGCTCAGACCAACTGCAGGCCAAATCTGGAGGTGTAGTGCTCTGTGATATCTGTACCGACAACCAGCAAGAAGCCGTCAAATCCTGCGTAGAGTGTCTGACTTCTTACTGCAGCGTTCATCTGGAGCCTCACCACAGAGCTGCTGGGCTGAAGAGACACAAACTGGTCGATCCTCTGGAGAACCTGGAGGACAAGCTCTGCAAAGAGCATAACCACCTCCATGTCTTGTTTTGCAGAACAGACAAAGTTTTGCTGTGCGACGTCTGCGCCAGTTCTCAGCACGTGAACCACGACATTGTTCCTGTGTCGCGAGCATACAAAGAGCTGAAGGATCTGCTGGGAGACACGGAGGATAAAGTGCAGCAGATGATCCAGGAAAGACAACAGACGGTGGAAGCCACGAAGGAGTCAGTCGACGAAAGCAAGAGAGAAACCAAGGATGTGATAACCAGCAGCGTGCAGCACTTGAAAACGCTGGTGTCTGAGATTCAGAAGAGCCAGGTGGAGCTCGTAGAAGTGATGGAGGGGAGGCAGAAAACAGCAGAAGAGGAAGCAGATGGTTTTATTAGCAGTGTGGAGCAGGAGCTCACCGAGCTGCAGAGGACAGCCACGAAGCTGAGGGAGTTAAAACAAACTGAAGACCAGCTGCGTTTCCTCCAGAGCTTCCCAAAGGCACCCCTCCTACTCCCCACCATGGACTTGTCCAGCTTCAGGTTTAGCAGACACCTGGAGATACAGCACTTCGAGAAATGTCTGAGGAGCTCTGTGTCTCAGCTGCGAACGTTACTGCAAAACATGAACACAGAGATACATAACTTCTCTGTGTCTGAAGATGCCACACTGAGGCACGTTCAGCAGTATGAAGTGAACGTCCTGCTCGATCCCGACACGGCTCACCCTCTTCTCGTTATATCTGACAATAGGAAGCAGGTGAGATACAGCATGGGTTCGGGTCTGTGGGGAATTCAGCACCTGAAACCGAGCATGTTCACCGAACAGCTCGCAGTCCTGGGACAGAGAGGGTACTCGTCACGCAGGTTTTACTTCGAGGTGTTTGTGGGTGAAAAGACTGAATGGTGTCTGGGCGTGGCCTCGGCTTCGGTCCAGAGGAGAGGGGCGCTCGTTCGGAGTCCTTTCTCTGGACTCTGGGCCATCTGGTTTCTGCAGGATCAGTTTGAAACCTTCGGCTCTCCCGGTGTGACGGTACACTTTGGGAAAGTGGAGAGAGTCGGAGTCTTTGTGGATTACGATCAAGGTGAAATATCGTTCTACGACGTACAGGCCGCCAGGCTTATTTTCTCATTTACCGAGTACGTCTTCGACGAGGAGCTCTACCCATATTTAAATCCTTGTGATAATGAATATGGTTCAAACCTGGCTCCAATGGTGATCGTCCCAGTCACTCGTACAGAGTAGGGGAGGCTTTAGACACGCAGTGATTTGTGGGTTTATTATTAAAATGCAGTTTATTATATAAACACCTTGAATTAAATGAAGACTTTTAAGCGAGGCAGCTTTTCTAAATAAGTAGTTCAAGCTTTGATAGAGAAGAACCATCTTCATTTGTCGATCATGTGTGACACTGTACTTTGATTAAGAGTAAAACTGTATTTTTATATGTGCCTTTGTTTTGTTTGATCTGTCTTGGATTATTATGTTTATTATTTAGCTTGAAAGCTGATACAGTCACTAAATTATTGTATTTACTTATTGTTTATTTATTTAAAGAAATTGTTTCAGCTGTTTGTCTTATGACTGAAATCTTGGTTTGATCGAATAGTGTTCCTTTATCATACACAGGAAGAGAAATTATTTAGCTTCACTTTATTTGGCCACAGAAATGATTTTCTCCAGAATACTGAGTGTGTGTGTGTGTGTTTTTTTTTTACAAATAATAAAGTCATACTTAATATTATAACAGCTGTTTACTCCATTATCATTCGTGATCTGTTTTCAACAAGATGTTAACCACACTCATTCCTGTAATGTGTTATAGTCGATCCACTTAAAAATGTAAATATACTGCGCAGAAATGTGGAACAAGGGGACCATGTTTTAAATTTACCATTTTATTTCTGAATGAGTCAGTTGAGATGAGCAGTGCAGGAGCAACATAAAAACCTTTGATGGTGTTGTTTCCTAATTCATACACTACACTGATACCGTGTATCCATGTTATTTAAATTACGTCATGTTCTCATGTTCATTTTGTTTTTTTGATGACACAACATGTGTGTCTTGATCTCTATGAGCTGGTGATGATTATTTAAATGAATGAATAAAAATATTTTAGTTTTAAGCTGGATATGCTGTGTAATTGTAATAAAACTTTTATGTCAGCTAGATGAAAATTTAAACAAGCAAAAAAAAAAAGCATTACATAAGTAAAGCAGGCAACATTTCTGGTGAATTTCCCCTCATTTCCATCACTGGTGAAAGCAAGACATTTAAAAACATTTCATTTTTGTTTGTGTGGAGCTGAATTTCACCTCCACAGGCCTAACATTCATTTTTAAATTCTCCCTTTTTCTCCTCCTCTAAATTTCACTTCATGCTGCCTCATCTCCATCCTGTGTACCTCATTCAAGCTCTTTAATTCATTTCAACACCCGCAGCGTTCAGACACAAACACAAACGCACACACACGACACTCGATGCTGCTAACACCCTCCTCATTGCCACGACAACGGTACCCTGCCCATCGCCATGGGAACGCTCAGTCTCCCTGCTCCCATAATCCATTTCCCAGCCACAATGGGTATTTGACACGGTTCACACTCGGAGGTTTGCTGTATTGGAGGGGGTTTGAGTTTCTACACAAAACACACACATCGATTATAGGGAAATTCTGTTTTTCACCATTAAACCTGATTTTGATACAGTTTTATGGAAAAACACGGAAAACGCACGACGATTTGTGCAACATTTGCTGAGTTGCCGTCATGAAAATAAACCTCACTCACGAGCTCAACCTTTTAAAAACGTCAGGAAACGATAATAAAAGCTGTTTTGTTGGTAGATAAGTGGCGTGTTTATAACTGCACATCATGTTCAGTTGTCTCGTCAGTGTGTGTGCGCAGCTTCAAAAGCACAGATATTCCAGTTCTGGTAATGAGCCTGAGAAGGAGGAGCTCCTCACCCCACCCCCCACCACCAATATCATCATCAGGGCCTCCACTCCGCTCAGGGATATAAAGAAAGAAAGAAGGAGGAGGAAAATGAAAAGCAGAGGGGGTGCAGGCCGGAAGGAAGAGGAGAAGTGAGGCTGAGTGTGGGAGCAGTGGGGGTATCGTGAGTGTCTGAGTCAGAATGAGGGTTAAACTGGAAGGAGAGAAAAAACAGGTAGAGCTCAGGGAAGAGATGGTGTAGGAGGAGAGGACAGATGGAGAAAGTGATGAGAGTGCTGTTGTGTTTGGAGTATCACCTCCCACCTACCTGAGTTCTGCACCTCGTTTAAGTAACTGTCCTCAGCCACCACCTGCAGACGGGAAGAGAAAGGAGAAAAGATGCAACGCGTCAGATGAGCTGTGTGGAAAGGCCATTAAGAGAGTGATTATTTCAGCTGTCGAGGTGGTTGTGTTTTCTGATCTGTTCATGTGAAATTAGCAGGTGGACATTGTCGTGGCAATGAGGAGGGTGTTAGCAGCATTGAGTGTCGTGTGTGAATCAGTTATTGACATTACAATTGGAAATCACAAAGCACTTTGCTGATTCGAGCCATTTTGGTCATTTCAGTTTAAACATTGACATTAAAGTGGCTTCAGGTACCCCGTCATGTTTGATTTACAGATGGATTAAAAATGCCATATTCCATAAAGTGAATCAAAAATCAAGTCCAGTGAAATCTCTGTGAAGCTCTATGATAAATATGTGGTGAGTCTCAGATCAGGACCGGTGGCCTCTGTAATTTGTTTATGGATGAAGTTTGGGAACACAGGTCACCGCGTCCAAGCTGAGTTACCTGGCACGCAGCCCGAAGCTCACGCTGGTCAAGCTTCAGCAGTCCTATGCAGAGATGGAGAACCTGCTCTAACAATGACCATCTCAGCAGCTCTGCACCACCAACCAGGCCTTTGTGGAGTGGCCAGACAGAATAAAAGGCTCATAACAGCCTGCTTGGAGTTTGCCAAACAGCACTTAAAGGGATGAGAGCATGAGAAAAAAGGTTCTGTGGCCTGATGAGACAAAAACTGAGTGATCTGGGCAGGACTCCAACCTTATGTCTGAAGAACACCAGGCATGGTGATGGCAACATCATACTATTGAGGAGGGGGAGGGACATGGAGACAGAATAGAGAAAGGTGTTGGTTCGACCTTTTGACCTGAAGTATAGAGCTCAGAAAACGGTAGTGTGTCTATTTTTCAAATTAGATATTTCAGTTTTTGGTTTAATTAATTTAGGAAAATGTCTTGGAATAGTTGAGTGTAGGTTTGTGAGCAAAAATAACTGTTTTAACTATTTAAAAATGTTGTTAGAGAACAGGCAACGTTACAAGGAGAAAGTAAATGTACATCTCTGAGACGGTTTTTGCAATATTATTAAAACTAATCCTGTTAGTTCTGCTTTTGCTCCTGTCAGGAGTGAGAGGCCCCTCACAGGTAAACAAAGGTTGTTCAGAGTTTTTGAAAAACAACAACAACAAATAAACAAAAAACTCTGCTGTTGTCTGTGTCCTTGAAGGCACCGTTACATCCAAACACAGAATAACACAACACAATACTCACTCTGACAAATCTGAACGCTCTCAGCACTGAGGGAGTTTATTTTAATGGACACGCAAAGGAGGAATCTGACTCATCCTTTTGCAAAGCCCTAATGTTTATTTAGATTATGCATGTGCGCGTACGAGCAGCGTCTGTTACAATACTGCGCAGCCTTGGTTTAAGTGTGCACGCTATGAGTGGCTTCAAGATATTCTTCAACATGGAACACGGCCAGAAAAGTCTGAGTAATAAAGAGGTGCTGTGAGTTTATTCACCGATGATGGGCGATCGTCACTGGAAGAAACATCACAAGTAGAAACCACCCTGCTATAGTGTATTGTGTAAACACACACACACACACACACACATCACACACAGACACACCAATAGAACTTGACAGCATCAGATGATACCTGACAGAGGAGTGTTTGTTTCAGTTTCAGAAATCAGGTCACACTTCTACACAGCAGGGCACTTGACAGAAGAGGAGACACACACCCGTGTACTCCTTCTCCCTCTCTTCTCTCTCACACACACACACACACACACACACACACACACACACACACACACAGACATACACACACGCACCTCCCAGAAGACGCCGCTCATTCTAATGATATTAGCGTGGGAAAGTGGGAACAGGTGACCTGTGGTAGTGAACACGGGGACTGATATATCTCCACATACATATCAATCACACGGCTCGATTACTGCACTAATCGGTTATGATGCTCTCACACCTGCACCCACTGCAAACACAGATACACACACACACACACACACACACCATAGGGAGGGTTGTGTCCTGATAAATGGGAGGACGTTGAAAGGAGAGTCATTTTGCTCTGGGTGAAAAGACCTCCTGTAACTGTAGGAGGAGAGATTGCGATGAGGATGAGAGAAGTGATGATTTCAAACTCAGCTTTTAGATTTGAATAATAAAAACGGTCTTATCTTGGCTGATAAGGTCTTCGGAAATGTTGTCCTCTCTACAACAGCAAAACTTTGACAGATCAAGGGCTTGTAGGAACAAGTTACTCAGAAATATACATATTGTTCTGACAAAAGACCAACGTCATGTTTTGTGAAGTCACCATTACCAAACTAATGAGAGTACGGCTACAAACCAACTAACCAGCCAATCAGACTGCAGCTACAAATCAACCAACTAATCAAAAACTAACCAATATGAGTATGGCTACAAACCAACTAAATAATCAAAACATAGCTACAAATCAATCAATGAATCAATCAATCACAAAACAGCTACAAAGCAACCACTCAGAATATGGCTACAAGACAATTAACCAATCAGAATACAGGTTCAAACCAACTAACCAATTAAAATATGGCTAAAAATCTCACAATGTAACAACAGCTAAAAACAAATCGATCAGTAAGTGGCAACAATTCAACACATTGACGGCTTTAACACAACATTGGCTCCACTCAGGACACTGGTGGTTGATTGAACGATGCCGGAGACCTTCTCTCAGAAACCTAATGTTGCATGTGACTCACAGCGATGCTCAGTCTGCTCCATAGGACTGCTGTGTAATAGATTTCACAGCTGGGTTCCTTCCTGTTTACCTGTGCAGGCTCACATCTGTGATACTTTGTTCTGATGATGCCGACAAAACAAAGCGCCGCTGTGTTCAGGATCCTCCCAGAGAGAAGATTTGTCTAATGAAGTTGAAATGAAAAAGGAAAAAAAAAAGAAGAGGCTGAAACTAATCTTCTGTGTGCTATTTGTGCTACATGCACTGCTGCTCCCAGTGTTAGTGTTACTAATTAAATCCTGTACATCACTGTTCTCCACTAATGACTCCTTCACAGGCTACATGGATCACATACTGTATGTGCTGCACAACAACACAACACACACTGTACTACAGGACAACACAAAAAAAATGAAAATGTGTAAAGATTAGTCTAGTTTAATAAGTAATTGATTGATTTATCATTCATTGATACTCTATTTGCTGTGAGATTCAGAGCCAGAATAAGATCCATTAAGCAGTTTTGTCTTATAAATACTGACCATGACCTCCAGCTGACACTCTGCATGTTCTGACTCACACCTGACAACAACACCTGCTTCACCACCTCGCGCTCCCAACGTGTCTGAGTTGACTTGAGTCTGTGTGACAAGCTGCAACAACCCGTAAAGGGTTCAATCCCACAACACCACGGGGGCAGAGGAGCCCTCCGACGGGTTCCTCTCATGATATCCCGCCGAGGGGGGAAAGATGGCTGGGGGGTGGTGGGGGGTGCGGTTAATATCCATGCATGACTATGTGTATGTGCGCGTGCATATAAGACAGAAGAGTGTCCGCTTTTAAAGTGGATGAGACTGTACTGATTCCGGCTGGAGGTGTTTGATGCCGTGTCATCGCGACGACCTGCACCTGCTTTGTTGGAAATGCATCCTGGATGAAGGGCTCGCGCCGCAAGACAGTCTAAGAGGGTTACATGACTGCAGAGTTGCTCGCGCGGGGGTTTCAGGCACTGTGCCTTTACTACAAAGGACCCCATACATTAGATGTGTTATCTCTGGCTGTAGGTTAATTTATTGTAAAGCATGAAAGCGGAGCGTGCTGTATAAGAGCCGGTGCTCAGAGCGTCATGGTTGCAATGCCCTCAATCCTGGCACAGGCTTATCAATTTAATTATCAGTAAATTATCGATCGATTGAAGGTTTTTAATCAAATGCAGCACAGGTGATCAAAGCGTGTCTGTCATAAGTAAAGCTACAGACAAAAAAGGAAACCGTGAAAAAAAAAAAAAATCAGGCCAGATTGCAAAAATCAACCCCATCATCCTCCTCATCATAAAAGAGGCTTCAGTACGTACCTCCGCCAGCAGCGGCAGCCACAGGCAGGTTCCGATCAAACACAACATCTCCCGGCTGGTCAGAGCCATCCTTCCCGCCCGGTGTGTCCGTGTCATAGCCAGAGAAGCCGTCGCTCCACTCCCATCTCTGTTCCTCCAACTGTCCGTGAGGTGAGCGGTGATCCTCCGCGCGCCCCGCTGCTGGAAGAAACGTGGTGTGTGATGATGTACGTGGGAGGTTTTACGCACAGAAGACAGGGTGGGGCACAATGAACGGGATGGAAAACACACACACACACACACACGCGAGCATATACACATGCACATACACCGTTAATCAGTGTATCACTCTTTCACACTGACACACACACTCACACGCGCACACACACACACACGCACACACACAAAATGCCTGTTAAGTGTATTAAATGGTCAAACATGATGAAACCTGAAAAGGAAAGAACAAGGAAGTGAATATAATGCGAAAACTTTTCCACAGTTTTCCATGTGTTGAACCCGTTACCATGCCCTCAACAAAAATAGTAAGACTCTAGATTAAAATGTATACAATTAAACAACATACCCACACTCCTGCTGCAGTTAAACAATGGTTTTCCCACACAAAAAAGCTCCATCTTACAGTTCAGGGTGGGGTCACTTCACTGTTGGTGCTGGATTTCAAAATTCACTGCAGTATCCATCTTCCTCCCTGTGAAACCTGAGGAACATTTTCAGGCCCAGATTTTTTTTTTTTTTTTGATCAGAGTCAGTGACCCGAAATAAAGACTCAAAAACTCTGATGTGTCAGAACAAATGCTTTCGGCCTGCTGTACACATTTTCCATCGTGACCTGGTTGACAGCAGAAAAACACATTAATACAAAAGAGCAAGAAGGGATTAATACAAATAGCCTGTTCCAAATATATGTCAGAAAATCAATATCAATATCCAGAGGAGTTTTTGGTCTTTTGACTGATTGATCTGAAACTGAACTTTGAGTTTGACTCCACCAATGACTCAAGACTTTGTGCATCTTTGCTTATTCATTTAAGGAAACACTTCATCTCTAGCATTAATAATAACTTTTTACTCAGATGACTGTTAGATTTGTCATATCTTACTTTAAGACCCCTGAGCTGAACTTTAATTCAAAATGGACTGAAACAGAAATCCTAGAAATGAGGTTTGAAATTACTGTCACTGTTTCACAAAGAGAGCACAAGTCACACGTTTTCATACTGCTTTGAAGTGTTAAAAAATAATAATAAATACAAATTAAAAAGGAAAAATTTGCTGCAAAATTTCCAGACTAACAAAAATATTTACAACGCATTTAAATCTTTTCTTGAGACGCTGCAACAGGCCACGTCAGTATGTACGAGGAAAACGTTCACAGATTTAAACTTTGCATATTGCTGCAGCTCTTATATGAAAAAAGTGATAAATCATAATCAGCTTTGTGACGAAACATGCAAAACAGAACCTGGCTGTGAAATGAAATCCGCCGAGCGAAGATTTTGGCTGACAGTGACAAAAACCTTTTCCAGAAAAAAAGGAGGACAAAAAATACACATTTTCATTATAGCTGTTGACAAAATTGTGTGTGTGCTGCCTTAACAATGTTGTTTTTGAAGCTGATACAGGAAGAAGCATTTCAGATCAGGAGCGGTGAAAACAGAGTCAGCTGCCAAGACGTGTTGTCTTTATTCAGCAGTTGGACAGCACTGCTGGAGAGAAGTGGTCAGCTCAGCTTTTTCCAACGTATACGATCTCCAGAAATACAGTGACACCACAGTGCAGTGCGGGTGCACATCCAGCAAAGTCACTCACTCAGTAAACACATACATGAACTACATTACAGCCGCAAATTAGTCCAATTTATTAGGTGAAGAATTATTGAAACCAATCAGTACATGTAATGTTAGATTGTGGTTTTTGTTTGTTGTGAGCAGTTGCTGCTGCTGCTGCTGTCATCTCAGCCAAGGACTCTGCTGTAAAAGAAATAAATAAATATATGGATGAAATAATGGATACAACATTAAAAGGGCCAAGTCTCAGCTCTAATCACCAGTGCAGAAAGAAAAGGGTAGGCCATATAGCTCCTTTAATGCAGTACATACCATCATTCCCAAAGATTAGTGGTTCAAAAGTAACTGGAGAAATGTACGTGACATCAAAGAAAATCATTATATTTAATACTTTGTGCAGAGTATTTTGCAGTTAGTTAAGAAGATTGTCTTGAAGTCTTCAACCCACAGACAGCAGATCCTTTGTTTTGTTTTTTTTTTTACTGATGATGTTTTCCCAAACTTTCACTGTATAATGAGTGATTTTTGTTTCATCAGTCTATGAAACTCTCTTTGTATGTTTCAACCTACTACAGTTTTTTTTTCAGTCTTACCAGGGTTTTGCATCTTGTGATGAATCCTCTGAAGTTTTGGTAATGAAGCCTTCTCAGTTGTTGCCCGCCATGTCCGCCCACATCCAGGAGACCATTCCTGACCTGCTGAGCAATTTCTTCACCATTAAAATGATTTTCTGCTCATGGTGCTCCTGGGTTTACCACAGGCCATGTGTTTTTACACCATACTGAGCTGTTTGATTTGGCAGACCAGCTACTTCTGATATCTTTGAGATTTTTTTACTTTCTCAAGTGTTTTGGCCACAGCTATAATACTACTCCAACCCACCGGCTTTCTTTTATTAATTTGTAACACTCCCTCTTTCCTTGCACTAACCCACAGCTTAACAATTAATATCACAGCAATTACGCGTCGTGGGAGGATGGTTGGTGTCTTCACTCCTTGTTTAGTTGTTATCGTGAGTATAGTTGTGTTTAAACGCTTCTTTTTTTAAAAATGTAGTCAGTTGCTGCAGATCTGAGTCTCTGATCCTGCCCCAGAAACAGATAAACCAGTACTCACCTATCAGAGCTTCACCTGCAGCTCCTCTCCTGCTCTACGTATGTAAATATCATGCTAACTTAGCCAACGGTAACTTCCGGTTGCACGTAGACGTTAGCTAGCGTCCGACGAACCTGACCGTGTGAGTAAAATGTCTAAATGACACTAATGTCACTAGTTCACCACTAAATTCCTCCTGTTCTCCTCTGTCTTCTGTCTTTTCTCTTCTGGTTCTCGGTTTTCCAGTTTGGACTTGGGTTTACGAAACATTTTGCAGCTAACCCAACTGCGAAAAACTAGCTTTAGCTTTTTTGCTTAACAGTTTACGGAAAAACTGACGTAACTGACGCAAATCATCGCGAATGACAGGAAGCACTCTGATTGGTCAAATCTTAGGACTTCCAGGAAGCCTTACTTTGTAACATCTGGGAGTTACATAAAAAAATAAATAAAAGTTGTAAAAAGCCTTTATTTGTAATAAATGTGCAGTATTATTATCGTAAATGTTCCGTAGGCTAATAGAAATAAAAAATATAAAGTTGGCCATCAACATTATTAACAAAATACCCTGTAAAGCTGCATTTACTCACCTAAGTCATCAAAACTTCATATTATGGCATGGGAAGAATAACCTCTTGTCTTATACATAAGAAAACCTATTACATATAATATGCAGCTCAGCTCTTTCAGTACTGCCTTGTAGATCTTTGCATAGTAACAACTGCCATCTAACTTATACTCCATGGACTCACACAGACCTTGTATGGTGCAGATGCATATGCACAATGTTTTCTTCACTTTCATCAGAGGGGTGTTGGACTCAAAAGTCGGGAGATCAGTCCTCTGGGGATCATGAATGAAAAAATCAATTCATGCACTAATCATTGCAGCTCTGAAATGGATCGCCTTCGTGGAAATGGAGTTTAGCACCTCCTTTCCCCCACCATCCATCATCCCTCCCTGTCTGCTGTATCAGCAATGTGTTTCAATGAAACATCAGCCATGTCTCCTCTCATGCACACACACACACACACACAACAGAAAACATCTGGGCAGGAGATGGCTGAATTTATTCTTGGAAATCTGAAAACACAAACAAACACAGACTGTTTTTCCTCTTGGATCCTGGTTAAAAGCACATTCTTCTTCCTCAATTTAAACTCATTCATGCTCAGTATTTCTGCAGTATGAGATGTTTCTGTTTCATAAAATTTCAGCACCAAACCAGGCACAAGGGTGATTTTCTTTCCCTGTGTCTCTGTGATCCCCTGAAGCTGTGCGGGAGAGATTAGCTAAATTCATCTACTTCACAGAGTTTTGTTTTACCCATGAGCCCCAGGGTGCGGAGATTACTTATAAAATTAAACTTTTTTTTTTAAAACCTTCATATTTTCCCCTGCCAGTGGTGCCTTTGATGTTGCTTTTCAGTGATAACACTTTGTTATCTTTAACCCAAATCCAATTTCTCACCATCATCATCTTCATTATCATCATCATTGTTCTCTTGTATGTGCCTTTTCCTATTTGCATGTATGACAGTCAGGAAGTCAAACAACATGGATGGACTGGTGCAACATAACATGTGCAACACACACATGCATGTGCACACATTACACAGCACGTGTGTTTGCCAGTGTTTTTGTCTTTCCAATGCCACAAACGCATGCCCATATGTGATGCTGGATCAGAGTTGGCATCATGCTGATTTTTTTTTTTTTTTTGCAAACGCTTGGTTGTTATGGCAACACGGCGGCTCCTCTCAACGCAAGTATATCCTTCCATCCTTGGCTTGGTTTGTGTGCATGTCCAGAACAAAAGAAGGCAACAGGAAAACAACAGACGTGGAAGGAAGATGGGAGTCAGTCAAAATAAATAAAAAATCACAACAAATTAAAATCACTGCAGGCTCACTGCTCTCCGCCTGTCATCATGGATTTCTGCGAAAAAGGAAGAGCTTTGAAGATTAACTTAAAACAAGCACTCACACACATTGTCATATGCATTATGTGCATATGTGTGTGTGTCTGTGTGTGTGTTGAAGTTCTACCCAGAAGTACTTCCTCAAATCCCATTAAACCCCCTCCTCAGCTTCTCCCCCAAATATCGAGAGGCTCCAGTCCCCACAGCTAAGACAGTTGGTATGGAAACGGATCAGTAAAGCTCCAAATCTCTCTTTTAACGACTCATTACTGGGTTGCTGCTGCCCATAATGTCACTGCTTCCTCACTACGGCAGCAAGAAACAGTATTACTGACCCTGAACGCTGCAGGGATGAGGAGGAATGTGTCAATCGGCGGGTGAGCACAGTGGTAATGATCCTGTTTTCTCACGCTCTCGTCTGTAATATTTCAATTTCCTCCCTCCGTTTATCTAACTTCCTTTCATTTGCAAACCCATTATTGTGCTACTTGAAGATTCCTTTGCCACCACAGAGAAAGCATGAGTGGAAACCTTGTTTTTGCATTTGTAATACGCCCCTAATCCCTTTCTGACAGGGCGATAAAATAACAGGAGGGCTACAGGAGAGCATGGGGTCCCATTCTGTCAGGCTGGCATTTCACACCCCATGAAATCCAAAATGAGAAGGCAGAGCAGCATCCATAAAAGCAAAAATAATGCCATGTAAGTGTAGATAGCAGAAACACAGACAGAGAGTGTAGATTCTGCAGGAAAAGATCACAGCTATTTTATCACTCGGAGAGGTTGAATCCCCACAGAGAGCTCATTGCTTCCTGCTCTTCTCTTCTCTCATCTCGCTGACAAACCACAAAACAGAGGTGCAAGAAGAAATCAGGAGGATGGTGGAGGACAGATGGGAAGAGAGGGAACACACTTTGGGGTGGAGCACCAAAAGAGGGGGAGAGAGCGCACAGGACATGAAAGACGCTGGTGCTAAGAGGCCTTAAAGGAAAAAGCCTGTGATGTTTACAGCATCTAATCCTCAACCTGGCTGAATGCTGCGGCCTGGGGTGAAGTGAGCTGGAGAGATGTGACAGTGCGACTCCTGCTCCAACCGCTCCACACTCACACAATCTGTTTGTGAAAATCTGCTCTGATTCAGCTTCCTGGTTTAAGTGACACTTAGTAATCAGGGCTGAGAGTCATAGGGGGTAAAGATGATTGATGAATTAATTTCACCACCAGCACAGACGGATGTAAATATAAGACTTTAATGGAAGAGACGAGTTGGCGAACAGTCGACTGTGATACTGGAGGCTTTCCAGTGTTCCAGTTTTTTTTTTTTTTTTTTTTTTTTTTTTTTTTTTTTTTAGG
>OMNW01009966.1:0-13373 GCA_900303245.1 Selene dorsalis | reverse complement strand
TATATATACATATGGCTATGCTATAGTGTAGATAGGAATAAAACATAATTTACTGAGATTTGAAACCTATTTTAATTATGAAAGAGTATTTATCAGGAAGTATCCGGTTACAATAATTAAAATTATAGAGGAGTGTTGTTAGTTTGGGGCGTTGTTATTGTGGTGAGCATGGTGAACAATTAAATGATAATTTACTGTGTGGTAGAGGAAAAGGTACTATTGTGTTACTTGTATGTGCTCGTTTTGTTGTCGTGACGCTCTTCCTGTTGTATCCTGCTTGTGCAGATATTTCTGGATTTTGAAGCGTGGTTTTAATTTCCTTGAGTGGGCTCAGGCCACGTTGTCTAGCGGTAAATCCCTCTCTACATGTCGCTGCTGACATGCAGATTTAATCTCTTAAGACCTGGGCACCTGTGACGTCACAGCTCTGATTTAAGCTCATGACCTGTGTTGCAGTTGATTACCTGTTCCCCCGTTGTGTTTACTGTCACTCTTAAACAGAATCTTTTAAAAACAGACCATAACCTCCCCTAAACATTGACAATAATGTCCGACTGTTTACGTCCCGTGTGTTTGTTTAGTTTGACATTGAACTGCAGAGCTGACGGCGGGTCTGTTGTCAGTCTGAAGTCAGTCATCAGCAGTTTATGTAACGAAAGGTTCAAAGTGTCCTGGCTGCAGTGGTTGATAAGATAAACATGGTCTTAAAGAAATTGTTCCACTTAGGGAGATTAAGAGACATTCAGGTGCTCATGGGAAATAAAAAGGTTTTGGCTGAGTCTTTTAATATTTGCAGTTAAAGCAGCTAATCATTGATAATGATCATAAAAAATAAGGGTTCGGTTCCCTCAGGAGCAGCATTTAAACTGTTTAAAGCTCCAGAAGCTGCTGATAGATTCAACTACTAATTATTATTAATGATTATCATAAATTATCCACTCATTTTATGTTTTATGATTAAAAAATTTTTAGCCTTTTTAATTAGGTTTAAGTCATGAATTCACTTTGTTGTGTTGATGCTAGATAGATGGATCAAGGTAGAGTCTAACAACCTTTCCCTCTTCTACAATATTAATTGCCAATTTTATATTCACAATTAATCAATTTCTCTTCTATTTATTATACCTTTTGAAGTGTTTTTAATGTCTCCATGTCTCAGATCTGTCTGTTTATGTGTACATTTTATTTTAGTGTGATGTACAAATTCAGTCTAACTACTACTAATCATAACAGTAGACTGGATGTGCCGTTATTGTAAATATCTCAGCAGATGATCTACAACGACTGGTCCTTTCTCTCATGTCTTCATCTCTGTCCACTTGTGTCTGTCTCCTCAGTACCTGACAAAGCAGGTGGACCTCCTCAGGCAGGTCAACGATCAACATGCTAAAGTGTACGAGCAGCTGGATGTGTCGGCCAGAGATCTGGAGCAGAGCAACCACAAACTGGTTCAGGACAACAGGTCGGCCCAGCAGAAGATCCAGGGGTAAGGGAGAAGATGATGTAGAGGTTGTTTACAGTCTAAAATATCCCTGATCAGTCACCTGACGGAGCTGTGTTGTTGTTGTTGTTTTTTTTCTGTGCAGGCTGACGGAGACCGTGGAGCTGCTGCAGACGCAGGTGGAGGAGCTGCAGCATCAGGTGGAGGAGCTGAAGCTGAGTCCTCAGCCTCAGAGGCCTCTGCACGGAGAGAGGGGGTCGCCTCGCGGCAGCCAGAGTGTGTCCTGCCTGAAAGAGCTGCAGAACACGCTGAGGTGAGGATGCTTCAAGAAAGGTACTGAAATGATAAGTCAGTTAATTAAGTACCAGTTTATTCATCAATTAAGGATTGCGAGTTCTTTCCTAGTTGCTGTACTTGAACATGAGGAGGTCAGGGTCAAAAAATCCATTAAACCCTTTAAGACAAGATGTGTTAATTGCATTCTCACTGATCAAGGAGGTCTTTGTAAGCTTCAAGAAGGGAAACGGTGAATAGCTCTCCTTCTCTGTATGTGTGCAAATCCCACTCGCTGGCAGATGGCCATGTTTACCTCACAGCTCTCTGAACGTTTCACGCTGAGGTCACTTCCTCTTGAGCTTGGACCAAGACGAGTTCATTCACTGGCTGAGTTTAGTCTGTGTAAGCCTGTTAGAGGCTGCTGCATCAAAACATCCAGGTCAGATGGTTGGAAATCTCTGATAAACGTGGCAGGGAGATACGAGGAGGCAGGTCTGAACTCGTAGCAGGGCAGTGAAGATGAGGTTGGAAGGGAAGAGTTCAAAGTCTGAAGCTGGAGGGAACAAACGTGTCTCAATATGTCTCTGATTCTCCAGCTGATTCCTAATCACCTTGGTTCTACTGATAAGTTCTCGATTCCTCGCTTAGTGTGCGTTTCTCTGCCCATCAGCTGTTTCTTATCTCACAGCACTCGCTTTTGTGTTTTCCTTTTTTCCTGTGTCTTTTTCTGTTTAAAAACACACACCACATATCTGCAAAAAAATAAACACAGGTTCCCAAAACAGACCTAGACATAAAGACACAAGACATTTTACATTATATTTAAAGCACAGATAAAAATGATCATTTTCAATGCATTTAAATCCCCACTGTTTGCTTGAAAATAGACATTTCGTAGATGTATAGATGTGATGTGTACTGTACTGTATGTGTCCTCAGTGTGATGAGACTGAACCTGGTTTGTGACCTTTGGCACAAATTGTCATCGTTCCTCTTCACCATGTTGTTTCCTGTCACCTTTCACTTTGTTTTGCTTTGTAATAAATCAGATGTGTGATGAAGATAAAACGCTGAGGATGGTTATGAAAGAGGGGACAAAGTATCAGCCTGCGTGGTTTAATAAAAATCATAGTTGATTAAGAAGAGCTGTTCAAACAATCTTTACTCTCACTGAGCTTTCGACTAGATCGCGTGGTCTTCATCTTTGGTTGCCATGGAGCTGTAGCTGTTGATCCATCCTTTCATCCATTCATTGTATGGATGGTTATTGCATTTATACATTTATAATTTATATATTCCTAAGTTTAAATATTTACATGTGCATCTTTAAAAAGAGTTGCAGTAACCTCTGAAGCAATCTCTCTCTTCTCCTCATAATTACCTGACTCCCTCTCACCTGTGAGTGGTTAGCTTAGTGACAAGTGACTTAGAAACAGGAAGTGTGGTTACAGTGAAGTAAACCTGCTGTGTGTTTCTGTACAGGTACGACTGCGATCCTGACGAATCCACAGACGACCTGGAGTCGTGGCGTGAGGAGGAGCAGGGCTCGCTGCGACAGTCACTCCGAACCCTCCAGACTCAGTTCGCCAGTGAGCGAGCGAGGAGGGAGGAGGCGGAGCGAGAGGCGGAGCTGCTCGCGGGCGAGAACGCAGCTCTGGAGCAACGGCTAGTGAGGCTGGAGGGGTGTCAGGTACATCTGATGGACACATTTGTAAAACACACATACACACATTTCCGGATACAATTACATACAAATATGAACTGTTAGCTCTTGTTACTTAACATACGTGGGCTTTTTTCTGCTTTTTCTGGATCCTCCTCTTGTTTAGTGTGTAAAACTGTCAGAAAAGAAATACATGTTCATGTAAATCAACCGTTAAAACATTGACAGACTCCAGTTAACAAAGTCAGATTAAAGGTACAAAGTTATTCATTCTCACATCTTCTGACTTCTTCAGGCCAGAGTGTTGGAGCTGGAGCGTGAGGCTGAAGAGCTTCGTCAGCTCTGGAAATCGGGGTCCTCGACACGACAATCAAGGCCAGACGTCATCCACAACCTGCTGCCAGACTCAGTGTTCCTCAACCCAGAGGAGGAGCATGAAGGGGATGTGGATGTGGCCAGGAGCCCCAGGGTGCTGAAGCGCTGGGACAGCGAGCGGCTGATGAAGATGCTGCAGACGTCCGACGCCTCCGACAGGATCTACGACCATGAGTGCTCCTGCGTGCGGCGAGCCGAGGTGGTGAAATATCGCGGCATCTCGCTGCTCAATGAGGTCGACGCCCAGTACAGTGCCTTGCAGGTGAAGTACGAAGAGCTGCTGCGCCGCTGCCACCTGGGGCCGCAGGACGACGAACAGGATGGCCAGAGCCACAAGTCGGTCCAGACTCCATCCGTCACCACCACTTGTCCTGCTCTGATGGACATGGAGGACTTTGAAGACGACTTCCACCAGCCGGAGTACAAGGAACTGTTTAGGGAAATATTCTCCCGTATTCAGAAAACCAAAGAGGATCTGATTGAAAACAGGGGGAGACCCTCAGCTGGCACCGTGCTGCCTCTTATGCATTAGCTGCTTCCAGATAAAGAAAGAAAAAGACCTGCTCCAGTTTATCACCATCTTCCGGTTTCAAAACGACTCTCTGGAAAATCTTTTACAGCAGCACATCTTTCCTGTATGTTATTTACCCAGAAGTCCCCAGCAAAGGAGTCGAGGCACGAGAGTGATGCAGAAACACCAAGGCCAGACACCACCACCAGCTCACGTCTCTGATGTGTATGTGGCTCATTTTGCACAAAAACACCAGTGCCTAACGCCACCGTCTCTACTGTCCGATCACTCTACCTCACTTTGCACAGCCATGTTTTTAAACAAGCTCCTGAGGAAATCATTTCTGGGGAATAATCTGTTCTCTTTTGATAAACTGCGTCAGTAACACTTTATTTTTTTTTACATGTTCTGTAGTTTTTAGTAATTTCCTAGAGAGAAATCAAACAACTTAGTGCTCAAACCTGTGCATAAAGTCACAAATTACACCTTTGCAGGACAATACAAGGAAGTTACAGACATGTAAAATAAAGTGTTTCTGTTGTATCTGCTCTTTGTTTACTGATCTCTTATGGTTTAATGTGAAATTTTGCATTTGTTTTTTATTTTTCTTCTTTGCAACTACGGGAAAAAATGTAGCTTTCCTGGTGATAGTTTTGCCTGCGCCTATAACAACGACCAATGGAAGAGTAACCAATGTAGCGCGGTGAAGTAAAAGCTGATGATTTAAGGTGCTAAAATATATTTGAATTTTTGTAATTGTAATGTGCATTTCTCTAAGAATCTACGTGATTGATTACTGTGTTAGGTTAGATGACTGTGAGTGAATATTAATATTAAAGGGAAGTTTGGAGGTTTACCAAAATGATAATAACTCCATGTACTTGATAATATAAGGGCCTCCTGATATATTAGCCTCAGGAAGCCGCATATGATTAGAAGCTGTTGCTTTTGCTGCCTGACGTGTCCTTGTTCAAGCTTAAAGATTGTGCACATGTTTGTAGACGTCCTGTTAAATCTCATTGAGATGCACTTTAGAATTGCACAGGCATTAATAATGCTCCTCTGACACTTTATCTTTCTGTCTTGTGAAGTTAATGCAAGTGTGATGTGATGCTACTGTTTGAATCATATTCTAGATCTGAATAATCTACAGTCTGTCTGTCTGTATGTAAGTACGGTGTGTTTTACCTGTTTATGACTGGACCTCATAGTTTATGTTTTTGCTCTGAACCATAAACCATGAAGCAAAGTGACACAGCAGCTCTTTGTGTGTGTGTGTGTGTTTTTTTTGATGAGTCAAACATGGACGTTTGACGTTTCACTTTGAATATGATGAAGGAGTTTTTTTGTCATCTGATGCCATAAACGGCTTTGATGTGGAGCAGACACACATCCTGCTGGACTTTAAACAAACCACAGCAGATCAGCCTAAAAGTAAAATTGACCAGTCAATTATTCAAAACTAGAAAATTTCCTCGAAGAAATTTTGTGAGTGCCATGGGGGGGCGCTGTTGGGGTGTGATCTCTGTCAACATGACCCATATCATTGACCTCAGGAGCCACACATTGCACAGACAGAGGAAAACAGACAGACACATCATCATCTCTCTCTAAACACTGACATTGACTGTCAACCTGTACATTCATGTATGTGTGTGTGTGTTGGACTTTGACAGTAAAGTAGGTGATGGACATCGACAACACAACAAACATCCTAGATGTTCCTAACTCATTTAAATTTAAAACACCTGCATGTAAGCTGAAGCCTCAGAGGTTAAAATGCACCTACCAAACTCAGCCTTACAACTTCATTCATTCATTCAAGTTCATTTGGCTTAAAAACACACAGGTTTGCTGCCATTGAAAATAGGAGTTAACTGAAGTTAAGTTGAAGAGAGAAGAAGAAAACACTGATTTATATCATAATGTGTTTTCAGCAAACATGTTGATTGTTTAAAATGGCAGAGATTCTGTTTTTAATACATGGTTACAAGAGGAAAAAATAAATAAAAAATAAGACACTTTCCAACTGGAAATGTGTTTATTGTTATTATTCCTTTAATACAAATAGTGATTTTTAATAGAAAGTTGAATTTGTCATGAGCTTGTTCTTATACACTCTTAAAAGAAAAAACAAACAGTGAAGTTAGAGGAGCCATTATGAAATAATATACAACACTATATATATATATTTATATATATATATAAAGAACAAACTCTTCAAGCACCAAAAATGTCAATCATCCATAAAAGCACATGAAACAAGCATCAGAATAAACAAACAAACCAAAAACACACAGTAGCACATGTCCACATCTGAGTCTGCCCATTGAGGACTCAGTGTATTATTGTCAATTTACATATAACAATTCAGAGCACTGTTTCAGTCCTTATTGTGAAATTACTGAGGTGGCAAAGTGAAAAGAGGTTCACTGAGGTCGGCTTTTCTCCCATGGGGCCTCAGCTCCCTCAGTTCCCTCTGCCTGGGCGTAGACTGACAGTTCCTCATACAGACCTCCACCACAGGTCTCAATCGCCAAGCCCTAAAAGAGGGAAACCAGCCACAGTTAGGGCGTAGCATGTGTACGTTGGAGTCCCATGTGGCTCCAAAGAGTCCTAATCTCAATATAGGTTTTATTCATTTATAGAATAATGACACGTATAACTGTAAAGTTCGTTACAGCTTTCATTTGCATCTGATTCGGACATGACTCAAAGATAAAGTTGTGCAGCTTTGTGTGGACTGATGATTTCTGCAAGAAAATTGTTTGTTGTTGTTTTCTTGACTCATAAATGCTACTTTCCAAAGTTAACATGTCACTATTCTTATAAAGGACACAGATAAAAATGTTCAGCCAACAGGGCAGGCTGTGTTCAGACATGAACAAATGTAGATCTACATACACAAAATACGAAGATACAATCGTGGTTAGAATCTCAGTGGTGCGAGGAGACTGTGTCCTGTTTGTTTCTCGCTCACACTTCGTATGTAAAAGCGTGCAGCTGTGAGTGATGTGTCTTCAAGAGTCAAGGCCCACTTAGAAAAAAAAAAAAAAAAGATGCTTCCTCATCTTTTGTGAATGTTAAAGTCAAACAGACACCAACCTCATAGATGTGATCAGTTTCAGGGTCCTCGTAGATGCTATCGCTGTTTTCCCGCTGGAAAAGAAGAGGAGAAAAACTGGTAAAAACTGATGTACAGTGTAATTTTGTTTTTATTGTGGAGAACAAAGGAGCACTAACTGGGCATGAAGGGAGGAACAAACTATAAAACCATTGATATGATGCGGCTGCATTAGTGGACAACCTTCTCCTTAGTGAACACACTTATAAACTGAAACTGTTGTGAACACCTTATTTCCCAAGTAAACGTGTTCAGATAAAGTTTTAGTGTGAATCGAGGGCAGTCTAGTGAAGTGTTACTGAAGTGTCATGGGGCAAATGGCGCCACAAGTCTGATCATTTTTCTAATCAAGAGCAGCTAGCCGTAGCTCCAAACTTAACTGAACAACTTGTAGTAACTTAAACTAAACTTAACTTAAAATGTGTGTAACTTTAGGTCATAAAAACAACTGTGACTGCGATATACTATATCCTTAAACCAAAGGCTGAAAGGTAAAACAAATTTAGAAAAAGAAATGTATGAATAAATTTGCTTTTTATCTGTGATGCTAACGCTGTTTGAATTTGTTGAGATTGTGCTGTGTTTATTTATAATGTTAGAAAAAGGACACTTCAGGAACTAAACTGGGTAATTACAGTCTTTTATTCAAAATACCAAATGTTAACTGAGGGGCATACCTGTGTAGATTCCCCGTCGCTATGTGTTTCCCCTCTTTCATTACCAGTTAACCTATCTCTGCTCTGCCAGGCTAGTCGAGCAGGAAGTGCAGTGTAGGCCAACCTACGGCCGCTAACTGTTGAACTTGTACAAAATATTGACTTAGCCTTCCTCTAATGATCATTTTTTATCAGTAATTCATCTTCAAATCTGTCACTTTTTTTTTTTTTAATGATGTTTCATTATTTTATCCCTCTCAGGTATTTGTTCATGTCGTTCCTCACCAGAGTTTGATTGCGGAGCAGCATAGCAGCAATAGTCACGGCCAGCAGAAGGCCCTGAAAGATGATGAGTCCGTCCTTCATCCCGCTGTGGTGCAGGGCCTTGGTGATGTTGATGGGTCCTGTGAGAAGAAAACATGGACATTTTCAAAAGTGGCCTGAAAAAAAATTGATTATTGACCATAAAACAGCCTCAGTCACTTACTGACGACCCTGATTTCAGTTCCTGATCCCCATGTCGTGTTGTTGATCCTGCAGAAGTAGACGCCGCTGTCCTCTATTTTGGTTTTGCTGATGTAGAGAGAGCCATTTTGGATCTTTTTCTTGTCACCAAAAAGAATCCTTTCTCCTTCTACCTCCATTCGCTCTTCAGGTTCCTTATCGTAGGTGTCAGCCCGGTACCACCGCGCAGAGGCCCGCTCCCCCGTCGATAAGAGGCAGAAAACCCCCACAGGGCGGCCGTTTTGTATGCCGTAGAACCGAGGCTTCTGGTTGACATGCAGGGCCGCTGGGAGGATGAAGTTACAGTTACTGTGTGTGTCATTAGACGAAGCATACAGGTCTGACCTCAAACAAGAAAGGGCGATGCGGCCTATTTCATGGAGGTGGAGGGGACATCTAATCTACTTCAGCAGAGACAAACTAAAACAAATAGTGAGGTCAACTATCTTAACCATAGTTTTACAGATCATGTGATTGATGATCGAACTATATAGCAGAGTACTGGGCTGCAACTAATTATTATTTTCATTGTTGATTTTTATTTATTTTTGCATCACTTGATTATTAGTTCATATAGACAGAGCTCACTCCAACAAAACCCGAGCATTTTAAATTTACGACAAAAAACAACACAAAACAGAGAAACAGAGACACTCTCTCTCAATTTTACCAATTCAGTGATTAAATAATTCATCATTTTAATTTGGTTATGGCTTCATCAATGTGATGTTTTGCCTTCTGCTTCATCAGCTGCAGTAACTGACTGCATGTCGTTCATGTTTCATGTTATGTGTCGAAATGACTGAGACGTCGTCAGTTCATCAAAATGACAATAACATCAAACAGTATTTGTCTCAGAACAGAACTTCCTCTTTTGTGTTTGGGGCTGTTGGTCAGTTGATGGTATGAAACTTGACCATAGATTAATTGATTAATGACATTTTAGAGAATAAAAACGAAGACCAATGTAAAAAAAAAAAAAAAAAAAAAAAAAAAAAAAAAAAAAAAAAAAAAAAAAACTGATGAAAAGGATTGTTAGCTGTGGCTCTTGGATGTACAAGGTGGAGAATATAATGTAAAATATTGCAGTGATTAATCCAACCTAATGCTGCATGAGGACAGCACATCAGCATGTAAACATCTCTTATCTCTATTACGTTTCTCAATAATGAACTATAAAGTAGAATAAAAGCGAATTGATTACACACTGACATCAGTTCATCAACATGACAATAGTATTATACAGCCTGTGTCTCAGAAGAAAACTTCCTCTTTCCCCCCAGATGGCCAGGAAGTAATGGTATTGTGAGCTCAAGAAAAACATGCAAAACACACGTATGCAGTGAAGCTCCGGTTACACAGACGGTTAAAAAGTACAATTAAAATGTCTGCCTCAAGCACATTGTGTGTAATTTCAATGCAGTGATGACATTGTTTTGTTGATTTAGCACCAAAATCTCTAAACTCTAGGTTGCATCATTCTCATTTTCAGGTGCTAATTAGATTGATTGTATTTCAAGAAATTGACTTTTACCTGAGAGACTGATCAAGGCGAGTCCACAGCATCCAGCCAGCAACCAGCGCATGGTGACATGCAAGAGGAAGAAAAGTTATAATTCAGTTAGATATTTCTGATGGCCACGCGTGTCCGAACGTCTCTGCAGTCATGAAAACTTTGTGAGTGTCTGCCGCCAGTGGGTGTGCTGTCTGAGACACACACACACACACACACACAGGCTTTAATGTCAGGCAAATGAGGGGAAGAGCCAAAATAACCCAGAACAGCCCACACTTTTACCATCATACCCCATCTGATTTCACACTTCAGGTGCCATTTATAGGGACAAATGAAACAATATGGGGAAACTGGAGCATGAAGAGGCTTTGAATGATAATTCTGGAGGGATTATATAATATAACAATCAGTGTGATGTCAGATTATAACCAGGTCGAGGCTTTGGTGCTGTTTAGTGACTGTTTATCTGATATAGTGTCAGTGCAATATCTGAGTTTTGGTATTGAACCGTACCAGCTGCACAAGAGTTATTAATCCTATGTAAAATAAATAAATAAATAAATAAATACACAGGCTGGGTAAAGACAGGAAGTAGCTGATGAAAGAATGAATCAAGATTACAAACATGAACTGCACTTGACAATAGTTTAAATCGGTGTATATTTCTTTCTGGTAACTTTTGCTTTTCGAATTGTGAGACCGGTCTGCGTTTCTGCGTCAGTACTGACATATGGGAAATATAACAGTGTCAAAGCAGAAGTGTGTCATTCTGTTGTTAATGATCAGATTTTTGCCCCCTCCCCCCCTTTTTTTTTATCAATGACGTTAGACGAAGTCTGTTTAAATGAGTTAAGACGGTTGTTTCCTGATGAGAAAACAGAAACAGAACCAGCACAGTCATGTAAAACCCAAAAAAACATACAACCAGAATCTGGATAGTTGTTGTGTCTCTTACTAGATTGTATATGTTTGAGTGTAAAAAGAAGCTTTTTGCCAACATTAGTGTTTGATAGCAAGCAGTTGGCCCGTCGTCATGTGGACATTTGTTTTGGGTCAATTGAGATCCGGAAACAAGGGAAACAAATGATGATCACTAAAACCTCCTGGTCTGGTCCGAGTCTCACTGGTTGTTGTAGCTGGTCTATTTCTTACAAGCAGTGGGTTTACTGGTCTCAACCATGTTATCACTTTTCAACCAGTTTCGTCCAGACAGAAATATCTCAACAGCTATTGGATGGCTCCTGATGAGGTATGTTGCTGGCATTTGTGGTCCCCAGAGGATGAACCTTCCTGTGCCACCTTGTGGTATTATCACTATGAGTGTCACATAATGTTAAGTGAAATGTCTCAGAAGTTACTGGATGTTACATGATGAACGTTAACTTTCACGATCACCCATTAATCGTTCCCATTGATCTCAGCTCCTAGACATTATGCCTTCAAATCAACAGCACGGTGACCCTGTCACATACAGCCCCGCAGTCAGAGCTGCTACCACGGCGAAGGGCTCTTATCCACATTATGCAACATTCGTCTGCAGTCAAGAGTGAAGCTTTCAGCTCAGCCAAGCAGATCACATTTCCCTAATTGTCAAAGCAAACACACACAGCAGCCACACAGTTTTTAATCTATAACGCTGAGTTTAGTCAGGTTTCACAGTGTGTGAGCAGGAGATAACCCATCTTCAACAAAGATGTCACACTGACAGGAAACACTTTGACCTTCGCAAAAACTAACGCTAATGAGAGGTGACTAAGAAAGTCTCATTTGCTTGTGAGCCGTGGCCAAAGGGCACGAGATAAGAAAATGTTATAACTCAAGGTTTCAGTCTCTCGAATATGAAGAAGCTGCTTCCCCTGGTCGCACATTTCAAAAAGAAATACTTTGGGTTTTGAAAACTGGATGGCCATAAGAATAAGGAAATAATAAGGAATTTGAAGTGATATGTGAGAAAAAATAGATGAAGAGAATAATCAGCAGATCAGTTGATACTGTAAACAGTTGTTAGTTGTGACCCTACGCACAAACACCTGCAGGGAATTGACATATTCGCATTCAAGGAGCTGTAACTGCACAGCTGAGCCCAGGTCACTTTGAGTAACTGACTGTTGGTAAAGGGCGAAGCTATAGCGTGCAACCACAAAAACATAGAAATTAATCAGATGCCCCACTTCTTTATTTGTGCGGACTTCATTTACTGACACTCACACTGACACATTAAACTGGATAAGTGGGTGAACTGTGTTAATCTGCAGCTGCAAAACGACCCAAAAAATGCAACATGACTCCTGCTTTCAGTAGATTTGCAAGACACTACAGTGACTACAATCCAGTTCAGTGTTTTACTGAAAGTTAAACTGATATGAAAATAAAATTTAACTTTACATCTGTAACCAACATCATTATTTAAGACAGCTTTTATGATATAGCGGTTATGGTTTCTGTAAATATTCACATAGGAGTGAATGGGTTTGGACTATAAGGACACAAAGTTGAGATGTATTGGCTCTGGTGTTTTCATGATATACAAACTTATCACCAGCCTTGTTCATCATTTGACACCAACATACACTGTTGATTAAAGCCTTGACTGTTTGAAGTTCATCCCACAACCATCAGAGGGCGTTAATGTACCAGTGTATGTCCACAGGAAACACAGTGAGTTCAGAAAGTGTCAATGTTTTTATAATTGGTAAAAAAAAATTCTGTATAAGATTCATGAAGGCCACTGTCATCTTGGAAACCTTCAGTCCCTTCTTGCTCTGGTCTGCATTGTATCTGCAGCTGTGAGACCTCATACAGACAGTGAGCTGAATTTACCTCAGGTGGTCTTGGATCAAGGTGTAGAAACATCTAAAAGAGGATCATCGGAAATTCAAGGCACCAGGGTTAAATTTCAACAAGACAAGACCCTGAATATTTTCATCGGTGTGATATTTCAGTTTTTCCCTTTTTAATAAACTTACAAAAAATCAATAAATTTCTTTTAAACGGGGGGTGCTCGTGGCGTAGGTGATACACAACAACACACACCATCCAAAGACTGTTGTCATGTCTGACTTTAAGATGTTGCTGCAAAATCATTAAACAAAAAAAAAAAAGGAAGAAACTAGACAAAAGTCACGTAAAATAAAGGAGTAGAAGAAGAAATAGCGAAGATAGAAGTAAAGAGTAACAGTTTCAGTATAAGACATCAGAACAGCGCTGGGCGACATAAGCTCACAGCCTATACTTTTACCTACAAGAACTTTATTCTAACAATATAGTTAAAATTTTTGTACAATAACAAAATAATATAAATATACAA
>OMNW01009965.1:9186-23324 GCA_900303245.1 Selene dorsalis | reverse complement strand
TAACAAGGTTTTTTTTTTTTTTCTTTTGGTTTTATGAATCTCAGTCTTAAAACATGCAGGAAATTGGAATAAAAGTTGAAACTAAAGAATCAAATCAGAATTCACTGCTTTTAAAAAACACTTATTAAACAAGACTAAAGGAAATTTTCAAAGCTGCTGTAGCACATATCTACCAGAATTTTCATAAAACCAGGAAACTATTATGCAAATATTTCAAAAGTTGTGGTGCTAATTTCCCACTTGGGCGCCATTAAACCAGAACAGAAAGTGCAGCAGGAAGATGGTGTTAAAAGAGAAAAAAAGGCCCAACACCAACTGTAATACTTTGCTTGTTGATACAAATAACACTGTATTCTCACTCTGGATGATCCACCAAACTAGTTCAGCCACATCTCATTCTGATTAAAAGCTGAATCAGCTCGGCTAAAAAACAGTGACGACAGGGATGATGAAGGTTCAGAGTCTGTTTCTCAGCGGGTAAATCACAGTAATTTTCCACACATGTTCTGTTTCTCCTCTCTGGCCAATATAGCAACAAAAAAAAAACTTAACAGAAGACACCAGTGACAGGCCCCAGCTTTTCAGTGCTGCTTGGTGAAGCTCTTGGATAAATACAAAGTCCAAAAGAGAAAACCAAAAAAAAACAAAAAGCAGAAAAGCCTGTGTCTTCAGAACGGAAAATTAGATTAAGTTTTTGGTGGTTTAGTGTGAAAAGTGTGGAAGTCAGTTACAATAAGACGCTCAGTCAGTCATTTATAAAAGCCAAATATTGCATTTTATCACTGGAGAGAAAGCCAAAACAAGGTTAAAATAAGAAAGAGAAAAAACATCAGCTGAGAAAAATTCAGAGATTGTTTCTGGGCTTCAATACAAGCTGCAGCTGTGACTGTCTGGGCTGAAGAAACCTCTCAGGGATCTGCTGGGGTCAGAGTCAGGGCAGATTCTGGAGATAGTCAGAATTTGTCGATGATTTTTTAATCATATCGTTGAATCAGTCAGACAAGTGAAACTCCTCTACATCTTCTCTTTTTCGTGAAACAGACAGAAACAAACTTGGGCTTGCCATGTGGTGCTGCCCCCTGTGTCCCATCAGTGTATTTGTGAATATTAAGCAGAAAAAAAGTGCCCATAGAGGAATGAGTTTACTCCAGTGTGGGGCCCTGTGATGGGGGGTGATTAGTGGAGCAGAGGCAGGCAATACCAGGCAGCAAGGAGACAAATGCACATGGTTGTGTTTGCTGATTAGACAGTGAACGCCTCCCCTGTGAGAGTGTTATGTGGTTGATTACACAGCAAAACAGCCTGTTCTCGTCTCTGAATGTGAGCACGACAATGAGTACTTATAATGATGCTGCTAATGTTGCAACTGAAACCACAGTCTGAGAAATATACAAGCACTTTCTCTGGCCAACACACATTTATTCAGCCCTGCATCACCACAGAACCAGCAAATCTAGTCCTAACGCTGACCCTGGGTTTAACTCATGTTTGATTTTCTGAACAATGAACAAGTTCTTTTTGTTTTGTTTTTTTAATTTGCAGAATAGATCAAACTGTCCCATAGAGAAGAACATCAGATGTGTCAGAAATGACAGGAATCGTTTCTTCTGATGATGTTAACTTAAACCTATGAGACCTTTGTTGTACAGGGACTTCTATATTAAAAAAGAGAATTTGATTTACAGATGGATGAAATAATAACAGTCATGGCATGTAAAAGTCTCAGGGATCCTGTAGTGTGTGTGTGTGTGCATGTGTGGTAGTCAATGCTTTTTGCTCCTCTGATGGTTCAGTAGTGTAGTGCATGTGAAGGGTCCAGGGTGATTTTACTGGCCAGCCTCAGGGAGTGATCAGTCCAGCCCTGGAGGAAGCCACTCTCCACAGAGTCGCCCACCAGCTTAGAGCAAATGCTCAGCAATCTTTGTATCCTGCTCTTCAGCTGGACAGTAGGGCCACAGAACCAGACTGGGCTACCGTACAGCAGGCCAGATTGAATCATGGAGCAGAAGAACAGATATAAGATGTCCCTACTAACTCCAACTGATCAGAGTCAGGCACATGAGTAGCACAGTCATTGGTATAGATGGTGAATAGTAGAGGAGAGCTGACACATCCTTGTGGAGCTCCACTACCTGTTGTGTATTGAATTTCAGTATGTGACATGCAGAATAAAAACATGTGAAATTATATTTATAAACTCTTAGGAACTGGAAAAAAAATTGTTGGTGTAAGGGTTTAACAAATTTCACCTTTGATGCTGTTCATGAAACACTACAAATGTTTAAATATCCATACATGTCACGTCTGTGAGTGTGAAGATGTGTCAGACGGTGTCAGACCACACAGGTGTGGTGCGGCGCTCTCCTCTCCCTGCAGTCAGACGGGTCGAGGGCCGAGGCCGAGCACAGCGCTCCATGACCATTAGGACTAATGTGGTAATTTGACAGAGAGCTACTGAATGTTCCACTGCAGCGGCGGGTTAATGCGGTGTCCAGTTTGATTTCCTGGTTATTAGTGCTGAATGATTACGACAGCTTTTCTGGGAGTTAAATTCCCACTGCTTTGCAGCTATTTGAAACCACACACACACACACTTTTTTTCTTTTTCTCTGTGCAGTAAGAGATGTATCCTCATTTTTCATTTTCACTTTCTGATTTCTAATCTCACTTGTTTTCATCCCTAAGGTGCAACAGTTAACAGTGATTAATATTAACATCCAATCAACACTATAGGTAAAAAAGAAAATCAGTAAACTAACAGTGTAAGTGAAAGAGAAATATCCTAATAGACATTCATGATCTCCAGAAGATGATTCCTACCAACACTGGTGACATTTGACCTCTAGCAGTCATGGCTCTATTTTTCAGCGGAGTACACTGATGCTAACATTGTCCTCTAGCATTTAGTGGTTACAGTCTCAGAGCTGCTAACATCACTTTGCTAACATCATTGCCTTTGCACATTGGTCAAGAAATCCATTCATTAATGTGAATGGGGGCGGGGCTTAAGACCCATACTACAGTCAGCCTCCAGAGTGTGATCAAATTTTTTTGGGACGCCGTGATGTTGTCCATTTTTCTATACAGTGACTGATCCATATGTGCAACATTTAGGTTGTATTATTCAGGTTTATATAAGAGTGCGTGACCATGCACTGCTCAGGCTGGCAACATTCACACCTTTCTGTGTGCAGTATGTTTGTGTGACAGCTCAGACTCACCAGGAGCTGAAGTTCTGTCATTTTCCTCCATTTTCTCTTTTGTAATTTCATGAAGTGGAGTCACACAGTTTTGTCGGATAGGTACAAACATTTTCTTCCAGAGCTGAAAAAACTCAAATGAATCTTCACCTCTGTTTGCGCTTGAACACACCGTTGCACATTTCATATTTGAAGTACTACATTACATGGCTAAAAGTGTCAGGGGGTAGGGAGGTGATACATGGAGATGTATTCCTACACCCAAAATAAGTACTGTAAATCAAGACAGATGGATGAAGCTTCTGAGAAAGAAACCAAGAAATACAGTTTGTTTGCTCAGATGTGAAGGAAACACCTGTATAGCTGTATCTGTTGGGATTAGTGTATTTAACCGAATATTGATGGTTTTATTGTATTCTTGAGGTAATTACTCAATACACACACACATTCAGCCTGCGCGTTGGCCACATGCCGTGTTTTCTATCGTGACGATTGAGGCTGCAGTCTGATTAATAACATCTTTCATGCAGTCAGCAGTGTCATTTGTATTTAAAAATGTTTCAATAATTGCCTCCTCCCATTGAGCCAATTATTTCTTCATTGTGCTGTGATCCTGTAATTGACAGGTCTAAGTCACTCAGCGTCAGAGTCAGTCAGCGTGTAGAATGACTCAGAGAAGGAAAAAATGATGATAAATCAAAGCATCTTGCGTGTGATGCCAACAGTACTATCTTCTGAGAAAAATGACATAATCAGTAATTACAGCATTGTATTTGGTTACAGTGGTTGTGGTGATTATTTCATTTGGCTGACAGCTAAGAATGAGCTGCTTCGCTGTCATCATCTTGCAATATTTGACTCCACCTCTAACTAACCCAAAAATGGGCAAAGAGGAGGATGCAAGATTATCTCAAGTTTGTCTCAAAGGGCTTTACACAGCCTCCTAACAACATCCTCTGCCCTCAGACCCTCCCTTCGACTGAGGGAAAACTTAAAAAAAAGAAAAGGGATAAACCTCAGGGTGAGCAACTTAAGGCTCTACCCCCCAGTCTGTTTTTAGAGATATAGGGAGTCACTAACAGACCTGCATTCTGGGAGCGAAGTGTTCTACTAGGGCAATAAGGAAGATAGGATGGAGCTTTGTCATTAAGAGCCTTATGAGTCAGGAGGATTTTGAAGTCTATTCTATACAGGAAGCCAGTGGAGCGAAGCTAAAATTGGAAAAATGTGCTCTCTCTCACTAACTCTTGTCAATACCCTCGCTGCAGCATTCTGGACCAACAGGAGGCTCTGTAGAGCTTTATGGACATCCTGACAAAATAGAGAGGCTACAGCATCAAGGGTCCCAAGAAGTGTCACAAGATAACTTGTGAGGGAGTAAAGTCAGCACAGCTGCCCTCCATTATACAAGGCACAGCGGTACATCTGCTGGAATGAGTTCTTTAATCTAGATACAGATAGACATCTACTGCAGTGGAGTTTTTTCCCTGGCAAAGTATAGTTTGTTAAAGTATTTTCAAATGTTATCAAAGAATGGTCAAAAAAAAAAAACAGGGCTTTGAAGGGATATTCCAGCGCAGGTTTAACCCATGGTCTAACGCACCATGAGACCGAGTAGAACACCCCGAGATCAAGTTTGTCGACCGCAAACTTCTCTAGCTGTAGCGACTTCAGCACAGACAGCCGCTCCCTATTAATGCAGAAGCCCTAACAAGTCGATTACTGAATGCAGTAGAAAAGTAAGGAGTCCAGTGACATTTAATCCAAAAATGCAGGCACGCTTTGCTGACTGTCATAGTTTGAGCAACACAACTCTGTTCATTTCCCTGTCAACACTTGCTAGGTATTGTTAGAAACAAATAGGATCACTGATGCATTCTCATGGTGCGTTAGACCATGAGTTAAACATACACCAAAAAACTGTAATGTGATTGGCTTCTATGCCATAAGTTAGCACCAAATCAGGGATGTGATTAAAAGAGTGAGTAGATTTATTTACCTTCTGGGAGAAGCCAATTGAGTCCAACTGTGATTTGAATGCAAAAGCCAGACAGTCATTTTCAACATCAGTGTGAATGTTAAAGTCACCCACTATAATTATTTTGTCTGAATTCATTGCTAAATTTGATAGAAAATCAGGAAATGAATCTAAGAACTCACAAGACGCAGGAGGACGATACACCACAGCAAATAAGAGTGTTTTTTCTGCTTTTCAATCTGGCTGCGGGAGGCTGAGAGTAAGACTTTCAAATGTGTTATACTTAATATTAGGTTTAGGGCTAATAAGCAGATTTGACTGATAAACTGCAGCCTCTCCTCCTCCTCAAACACTGTTTCAAGGCACATGGTAGTTAATGTAACTAGGAGGGGTAGATCTATTTAAACTGACAAAGTCATCCTGCTGCAACCAGGTTGCTATGTTCCTAGATATGAGAGCTGCACCATCCAAAGTAGGATGGATGCCATCTCTCCTAATCAGACCAGGCTTTCTCCAGAAAGTCTTCCAGTTAGCTGAGCACCACCTAGACATCCAGCGAGAAAACAAACACACGGCTAAACATGTTGTCACTGGTCATTCTGGGCCCTGGGTCCCTAAGATAGGTTGCTCTGCACTCACTACAGAAGCTGCAAAAAAGCTACACTTATTACAAATATCATTAAAGGAGGCAGAATGTGGGGTTTTATAGGACTGGGTCCAGATGCAGACAGGTGTGGTAGGACAAAAAGATTTATTTCACTTATGGGGAAAAATCTAAGAACACACAGGAACTCAGGAACATAGATCACAAACAAAGGGGATGAAAGCAGCGCATCAAACTCAGGCATGAATCATGGGGTATAACGCAGACAATCCAACAGAGGACAATGGAACATACAGGGGTTATATACACAAGGGGAAACGAGGAACAGATGGGGAAATCAACACAGGTGAGACACAATAGGTAATCAAATGGGTGGGACACTCGACAGGAAGACAGGGGTAAGACACTGACTTCAAAATAAAACAGGAAGTGATAAGACAAAGACAAATGTGACATCTTCTGTCACTATGAAAGAAGACTGTGACCAAAATTTCCAGAATTTGACGTAAAACCACAAGTTTCAAAGGAAACTTGCACATTTTAAAGAGCTTTTTTCGCACGTTTGCAGTTATCAGCACCTTGACGTGCTGTCACCTGTTACGTGGATGGATGATCTGGCACATTAACCTGTAATATTTATTTAAACTGATGAAAAATTGAGCAAAAAGTAAAGAGTTTCAATTCCAAGACAAAACCATATGAGGGATATGGTTTATAGCTGTTACCAGTTGAAAATCTAAGCTGTAAAAAAACCCCTCCATGTAATTAAATGTTCCCTCTATTCATAAAACTCAGAGCTGAACATTAACCCTCAATCCTGAATGAACCCAAACACACCGTCTTGTGACTGACCTCTCTCTCTCTCAGCGCTCTACAGCAGCGTATGATAGCAGTTGTGTAGTCATGAGTAAACACAGCTGAACTGCTGCAAACAAACATTTATTCAGCTTCTTTTTAGTCAAATCAAGGGCATCTGCTACTTTTTAAATGATTTTCTCCCTGAACTGAATCAATTATTTTCCATAGAAGAGGGACATTTTTGGCTGATTGGAACAACAAGAACCTTTTTTTATGCTGTGATGGAAATCAAACATTGCTAATCAACATTGAACCCTAATGACAGCTATTTCATTTCTCCATGAAATCGAGGTCTACCTGAATGTAGCTGTAACACATCTATTAAAATGACCTGAGTGAACTTCATATTTGCTTTACAGTTTTACATCAGAGGGTTGTATAGCCATGGACCCGGCCTAACTATAGTCTCACAAGCTACCACAATGGGAACACAATGGGAATGACACCCAGGTTACCATGGGAACATATGGTGAGTAGATGTGTGTGTAACTACAGCCCCATGGACAGCGTCATGGTTTCGTTGACGGTGAGGTCACGGCTGCAGACGGAGGAAGAAGATCAACAGCAGTTTGTTCAGAGGAAACTGGAAAAATCTGGTCTCCTTGAGAAATGTAATCTATAATCTGTAATACTAATAAATCAATATAAATGAAATCACAAAGTCAAATATGACAATGACGCACTAACTCTTCTGTCCCTCCCCCTCAACTTCCCATTAGCAACTGTCAATCCTCCTCTACCCTGACCTGAACCGTCACTCTCCTTCCTCGTCTCCTCATCTATCTCTCAAGCAATCTGAGTCTCTCTCTTGAAGCCCCCCTCTCTCTCTCTCTCTCTCTCTTGATCTCCACCTGTGAGCAGCACATTCAAATTTAAAAGGGCCCAGAGGAGTGTAAGCTATGGGGATGGGAGGGGTCTCTGCTGCCCTGACCTGGATAATATGTGGCTCCGTTAATAATGGGTAATGAAACATACCACCTCACCACTTAGTACTGATCTTTCTCTCTCTTTCTCCCTCTCTCACATTCTTTCTCTGCATCATTCTTCTTCACTTCCCTCATTTTTGATTCTTTTATATATTTCAATTAATTCCTGTCTCCATCTCTGACGAGTGCAGGGAATCTATAGATGTCTCTCTCTCTCTCTCTGCCTGACACACACACACACACACACACACACATACACACACACACACACAGGCACGCGCTCTGCTCTATCACTTTATTTCATCACTGACAGACAGAGGGTGAATCACCGCTGCCCACTGACGACTGATGTGACACCGTTAACACCCGCCTGTCAGAAACCCATCACTCTCTCTTTACTTTCACCCATCAGATGGACCACCCTCATCCAATCACCCTCCCCCCTCCACTCAGCTGTCTCTGCCTGTGTGGTGTCGTTTACGTTGGGAGTCCTCATATCTGGTCCTGACACATTTAATTTCTCGACCACTAAAACAATCGTCACTATATTTCAACAATTCATTGCATCTTTCCTGCCTTCTATGACAGCGGGAGCTTCGGTTTAGAACAGATATAAACATATTTACCTGTGAATGTGAGATGTGTCACAATTAAGTTTCTTCAGAGGCTGTGGTTTTAGACTGATTGTGAAAAGGTCCCATTTTGAAGGCTCTTTTGAATGCATCTTTTATTTTGTGGGTAATGAAGGATCCAATGTGACCCAACCTATCCAAAGATTCACTGTGCATCAGCGAGAGCACACATTTAAAATGAGCTTAAAATAAATCTATGGGCTAATCCACCATCTCAATTTGATTTTTGGAGACATGTTACCTGAAGGCTTGGCCTCCATAAATGAGAATGAAAAGTGGTACCTGAAAAGGGGATGACTAAAGATCCTCTATTTTACCAGTTTTACATCTGCTCAACAGGTTGGTGACTATTTTCAGAGTAATCCAATAAGAAATAGAGCACATTTCAGGTAAAACACATTCAGAAAAACCTTATCCTGTGGTGCTGGATGGTGGGTCCAGGTGAGTGGGGCTCGGTGACTGCTTTGTTGTGACATCACAATGTTACAGGAAGTTTTGACAGCTGGTTTTAAGGTTTAGTTTCTGAATACAGGCTGTGTGCAACTGAGATATTGATACTGGAGGACCTAGACCTGCTTTATAATCACACTACACATGAACATCTACCTTTACACTGTATAGAGCTTTAATGTCACCAGTTGACAGTCCTGACTGGTAAAAAGTCATACATTTTACCAGTGAGCCAGAGTTTCCTGTAATTTTCCTCAGATTTAAATTCTGTTGAAAATCTGTACTTATATCACAAAGTCGGGTCAGCCTGTTCTGCCTCTCTAAGTGGTTAATGGACTGTTTTTATATAGCACCTTTTTATTCAGTGTGCTTCCTATTCACCCTCTTTCTCTCTCTCACTTGCACAGATGGCAGTGAGGCTCCTGTACAAGCGGTAGTCTAGCCATCGGGAACAATTTGTGGACGATCGTCTTGTCCAAGGACATTTCAACCTGTGGTCACGACGAGCTGGAACAAATCTCCAACCCTGCAATTAGCAGGTGACCCCCACCACAGTTCCTGAGCCAAAGCTGCCTCTCTTCAGGCCACTGAGCTCAACAATGCCAGGTACCAGTGAAGAGGCAGAGAGAATTAGTGCTAAAAGCAGTGTTGTATGTGTTGAAGTCGAGTCAGGACATCATCTGTCTTTTCATGGCAACATGATCACAGGATCCCATTCACATTATACATCTGGGCAAGTGCTGTATCACATTTAACAGTGTTTTCCAGTCCAGGGTTTAAATTAGGCCTTCATCTAGGATAGTTAATCATGGCTGAATAAATGTCTTCATGAAACACAGACTAATTAGAGATTACTAACACATGGACTAAGGAGTCTTGAAGATTAATTTAAATCCACCTGTGCTGGTCTGAATTAGCTGGACTGAGGTTGTCTATAAATCATGGAGTGGAGAGGCCCAGGTTAGTCCATGAGTCTTCTTTAACAAATAACAGTTTTTCTAATGTGAACCTGCAACATAGAGCAACTTGTTTAAAAAAAACTCTAAAACTTTCTTAATTTTTATCCTTAGGGTTCTTTAAATCTTTAATTACATCACACCTTACTTCCAGATGTTCCTGTTTTAGCTGTTCTCTACACCCTTATTTGAATATTGTTAAGGTTTATACATCATTACTCATAATGTTCTTAATAATGTTGCCCATAATGTTTTGTTATCTTTTTTTTTTATCTTACTTTTATGTGAAATTCGTGTTTTTAGTCTAAGACTATTAAATATTTCCTTTGCTTGGCTACATTAAATAAATGAGGTATGCACCTCAGTGGTTGAATGAATTCATGTGTGTGTGTGTGTGTGTGTGTGTGTGAGGGAGAGAGAGTTATATCATGTAAACAGGGACATTATTATGTACTTTGTGAACCTGCTGTTTATCTTGTACCTTGCATCAGCTTGAGAGCTTCAGAGATCAAATCAACAAAGCTCCTTAATCTGACTCGAGCAACAGGTTTTAGTCACTGCAGAGATTTCACGCTCTCACATTATCAAACTCATATCTGCAGCTCTCAATTACTGTCGCAGATGTGGGAAAAACCTTCACCTACCGCCACCGCCTTTTCTTTTAATTAGTTTTGTGACAGTCGTTTGCTGTGTCTGTTTGCATTTTAATTTAATGTCTTCTCCTTTGTGCTCCCCACACAAAACAACAGACCTTTTTTTTCAACTTGTCTTTATTCCACATCATTAGAAGTGGATTCTGTTCTACACAACAGTCAAGTGAAACTTGCTGTCTCCAGTTATCAACAGAGCAGCAGATGAGCTTGTAGTTATTGTGCTTTTTATAACTGATGGTGTTTTCAGACATGTTATTTCTATTTGCTAATGCTGTCCTGTACACAGTCAAAGGTCAACGTCTGATCATCCGAGCAGCCACTAGAAGCAAGGCATCCAGCGGCATCCATCCTTCTCGTTGCTATAGCACTGGAACTTAAGATACATCTTTGTTGCTAGTGATAAACACAGTGGGAGCTTTTCAGAAAACAACCGTGACATTAATTTACAGCTGTGATGTGACCTCTTGGAGAACAGTTGTGGAGTAACAATTGTGGTCCAGATAAAACTAGCAGGCAAGCCTCTGATTAAAACATTCATATTCCTCATAACACAAGAACAGGAAGCACCATCATCATCTAAAAAGACCGCAAACCATGACTCATCTTACCTAGCAACATTGACAATGTATAACTTGAAAAAAACAACAACAAAAAAACAGAGGTTTTAAGGTTCCTGGGTATATTAGTTGAACTTGAACTAAGCTGAAACACTGATAAGTTGCTCTCTGCCCGTGTTATTTGCTTTTATTATCGACATACATACCTATAGCTAGCTTAATACCTGGAAGAAAATAATGAGCAGGTCTGAAATAAGTTGAAACAGGACTAACAATATGCATCAATATAAATAAGGACAATTAAAGGGAACAACCATTTAGAAACACATACTTGCAAACTAAAGTTATAAGTCTATAAAAGAAAGTTTTAAGAAGCCACTTAATAAAAGAAGTTTGTGATTCTGCCAGTGTTATCTCCTCGGACAGGTCATTCCAAAGTTAAGGGCCCATATCAGTGTTTTACTGCAGTTTCAGCAAAGATAGAAACAATTATAATGAAGGAATGGGACAAAACTGGAACAATGCAGTCAACGACCCCAAGGTCCAGACCGCCACATATGAAATCAAACCTAGCATTATGTTGATTCCATGTCGAAAAAACCTTGATGCTCATGTGCCTCAGTGGAACAGCAGAGGGCTGTAATGCCGCATTAAATTATAGGGGCTCTTGTCACTGATGATAAAATGTGTTTCTGATACTTTGTGTATCTCTCGGCTTCCTCTGATGTCTGATGGTGTCATGTTACGTTACTCAACGTTGCTCAATGTCAGAGATGGCAAAGGGCCAGCAGCAGACGTCACAGCCTGAATATAAAAAATGTCTCATCTCTGAAGGAGAATATAATTAAAGGAGGATGTGCCTGTGGTTTTAAGAAAGGATGAGAAATGGGGAGAAGTGAAGTTGTCTGTGGTAAAATTAGATCATCACTCACTTGGTGAGTCATTAAGAGCCTTTTTTTTTTTTTTTTTTACAAGGGTTTACTGTCTGTTTCTCTTTCAGAGAATTTCAGTTTTTTGCCTCCTGTGTCTACCTCTTCATATCTTTTTTTCTTTGGGTGGAACGATGCATATTTCATGGATATACGCCTCTTAGCAGGAAATTATATTTGGAAAATGAATAAACAAAAGGGATTTGATTATCCAAACTGAACTCCAAAGTAGGACTCTGAAACTTTCTATTTGGAGACCACATGCTGGCAGAGAAGTGTGTGTGTGTGTGTGTGTGTGTAGATGCTGTACCTATGTCTCTCTACAATGTCCTTGTCCATATTGCTGCAAAGGCAGTGTGTGCTCTGCATACAGGGAATATTGAGTTATGTTTTATTATATTTCTTTCTCAGTCACTGCTGTTGCTTCTTTACTTGACAGCTCCGCTGTGGTCATGCTTGCTTTGTATCAATAAAGTTTGTGCACTTCATGTTTGATGTTTGTGAAGCTCCAGATCTTCTAGCATCTTCTGTGTGCAACTGACAGTAGGCTTTGTTATTTGCTAAAATTCAAGTCAAGAGGATGAAATAAATTCTGAGAAATGTTCAGACAGTGGCCGATACTGTGAGTATCTTTTCACACCTGATTTCAAATGCACCTCCTGATCACACATGATCAGATCTCAGTTCCTGCTTTATATGCTACGGTGGCCGTGAGGGTCAAAACACAACGACATTTCACAAAACACAAAAACATTGACGACAGAGGTTGACCGGCCGATCACCTCAGGAAACTGGCTGCTGCCTCTGAGATGATCCACTGCTCCCAGTCGGCTGGTTCCACAGGTGGCTCTTCATCTCCGAAAACGTCGGAGCAAACTGTTTAGCCAATCAATAGAGAATTCTCTTATTTGCTGTGTACAGTCCTCATAATGAAATAAAATTTTATGCATTTGAAATGGTAACATATATTCAGTCCACTATGAAATTTCTGTCAATAAAGTGGGCAGTCCTTTGACTGTTCCTGTAAATAAAAATATGTTCAAAGTTGAGCTGGACTGAAAATTTAGACAAACCTTGCTCCAAACAGTCAAATAAATCTGTCCTCCTAGATAAAAATGTGGAGTGAAAACCAGTCGGACCACAACACCACAGCCACCCCACTCCTCTCATTGAAAGAAACTTGTTCGGTCACACAGCCACACTCGAAGTTGAGGTGAAAAGCTGCAACAACAGAGAGGAGTGAGACATGATGGATTTTACAGATGGAGATAATGGTGGACAATTTCTCCTCCGACCCAAAGGGATGAAAGTGGTCATTTGGAGGACTTTACTTTTCATTCCCTCTGCACATCTGGCCAAGAAGATAGAAGGTGTGCTTGTTTGATTGTGTGTTGCTGAAAGTTAAAAGAAATTGAAGGGTGTGAAGAAAGGGGGACATCTGTTGCTGTTGGCTTTGGAAAAGCCTGTCAGACAAAACCAGAGGGCAAAGCATCCCTGCAAGGCTTCATCACATTGTTTACACATGAACTTCAATTTGTAATTGAAAATAAACACAAGAGTTCCTGTTGAAATCCTGATGGTTAATGGAGGTTCAGAAAGGGTTAACTGTCAGCATGGGCATCAGGTCAGGATGCATCATGACTGAGCGAGAAGGAAGAGCCACATGGGCGGCTGGTTTCTAAAAGGACACAAATAACACATATTTATTTGATGCAACAAATCAAAATAGTCTCATTACTGAAATGATGATTGAAAAGTGTATCTAGCTTCTCTTAAACTGCTGCCAGTGAAAAGAGAGTGAGCGAGTGGGGTGAAGCCCTTAAATCCCAGGTGAACTCAGTCAACAACCAAACAACCAATCAGTGATAAGCAAAGTAAAGAAAGTGAGGCTGGTGAAGAAAGGAAGAAGAAAAAAACAAAGAAAATAGTTCATCCTCATTGCACGTCTTGATATTCAAGATGTTAAATAAAGAAAAGTTTTGCTGTGTTTCTGTGCATCTGGAGTTCTTCTGCCGGTGCCGGTGATAAGGCTGCAGAACAATAATGTGAAAAAAAAAAAAGTCCAGTTTATTTGTGAAGGTAGTGTTTTTGGAGGGAAGGAAAGGAGGGAGGTGGTTGCACAGAACTCTGCTCCCTCAACCACTTTTTCTTTAGCATAATACTTTACTGTCTGCATGCATAGGAATTTGTTTTGCATTTCACGCCTCAACACTTCAACAAAACAAACCAATTCTCTTTAGTCCTCCTCCTCTTCTACCTTTTTTTTCCCCTGCTCTTCTCACTGCTATATTTTTACACTCTCTCCACCTCCTCCCCTCCTGCCCCTCCTTTATCTATCTCTCCAAGCGCCTCTCCTGCTTTTTTTTTTTTTTTTTTGCCCCCTTCAGGTTTGTAA
>OMNW01009964.1:32481-50814 GCA_900303245.1 Selene dorsalis | reverse complement strand
CCTCTTAGGCCCTGAACCCTGACTGACTTAATCTTAGTTTGGTGAGATACAATAATGAGCCCAGTTTACAATACTTGTTATTGTTATGCGACAAAGTTTCTACCACAGGGAGTAAGAAGCTGAGACCTGCTAGCCTTGCATGCTAGCATAGGAGCAGTAGGCTGGACACTGATAATTCTCATGAATGTCAGGACAAATGGTCTCTGTCCGTCCAAAGTTACTACAGCTGCCTGGATACACTGGTAAAGTTGACTCTCACTCTGGTGGTCCTAAGGACATCACACACATTGAGATGATGTGCTGTATGATCCCTGCCCTGTAGCTGCTGATAGTGGAGCTGTGCTTTCTTTTAACATGCATCTTACGAGCCTTATCTGACTGAGAGGCCAGGTGAGGAGAGGAAATTATAAAGACAGTAGATAGAGGCTTAGAGTCAACAGCATGTTTAATGAGTGTGTTGGTCATGTAAAGTGTAAGGAAAACAGAAGAACACCTGCTTAAAGCCGTTCACTTGTGACAAGATCACCTCAGACATATAGTGTACCAGGATTGAACATGCCTTTATGTGGTTAGTACTGTACTGACAGTAGGGGGCAGCAGAGAGCAAAAAGTGTGTGTATCTAAGAAATACACACAGAATATGTTTTTCCACACAATTTTCCCATATTGGCATTTTTCTGACGACCACTCTGAAACTTGGAGAAATGCATAAAAACAGCCTCTAGAAGCCATTAAAATGAAAATATGGTGAGGACTGGCCTACATGTCCTCACTTTATAAAATGGTCCTCACACCAAAGGTTTAAAATTCACACCTGTCCTCACAATGATAGGAGTACAAACAAACAAACACACACATAAGAGATTGTGATTTTAATGTGAACATAAATTTAATGTGTTTATAAAATCATTTGCTAAAAATGTTGAATAATAGAATCCTTGTGACTTGAGGTGGTTGGCGTATTGGCCTGAATGTATTCCTCTCTATTGACATTTCCAAGCGTCCAACTGACACTTCAGGTCATTTATTCTTGTTAGTGTCAATTGTCAGTTATAACGTCATTTTAACAATGGCACAAAGTCAACTTCCTGTGACTCCCCAACATATTGTTATCTGTATAGACATTCACAGTTTTACGATAAGGCCGAGAACAAACCATGCTGTATATGCACGTAGCAGACTCATCACTGGGACTGTGCACCTGCCCAGTGTTACACCACCCACTCAATCACCTCAGGCACAGCATGGAGCTGAGCCCAACCGTGACCTGTTTGGTACATAACAACCAAACATACTGGAGGTTGGACCTCCTCACATCTGATCACTTATATAAACAGAACCAAGGTGTTTGAACCCGTTTGACCCTGCTCTGTTTCGTAGGTGCTGAGACTCCACATGAAGCCTTCTGAACGCCATGCTTGTCTGGCTCTGGAAAGCAATTACTCACAAGCATAAATGCTCACTTACTGGCTATCCTGACAGGGGTAAGAAGAAAAGCTAAAATTAACTTGTCATGACGTCTTGTGTAGCACACCGGTTGTGTGTTCATTTCTCAGTTGCCCCATGTGATTTGTCGGATCACACTCGGGAACAGGCACATGCTGATGAGATGGTAAATTGCATTAGGACAATAAGGACAGACCTTGCACAATATTGGCTGGATAGCCATTACACAGTTAGGCAAACAGTCTGCCACGTACAGGTCATGTGACAGGTAAGTGGATGGGGGGGGCAGGAATAGCTGGATTTATTTGATTTAAGCTAATTTTAGACTTTAAAATTGACTAGTTACACATTGTGTAGGCTACTCAAGCTTTTACCGTTACTTTGAAAGAATAACTTTGATAAGAAAAACAAACAAGTATTTAAAAGCTGAGAATAAACTGTGCATAATTAGGTACATGGAAAGATGACACTGTCTTCCTTTCTGTCTGTCTGTGTTTTTCCTCTTCCAATAGCGCCTTCCACTCCCATGGCAACGAGGCTCAGCTCCAGGGGAAACCATGGTGATCCTGCCTTTCATGTGTGAGATGCTTTTATTTGAACACATAGGTTGATAGAGGCTGTCCCTGTCTGTTTGATTCAGATGCATCTCAGCTTCAGTCATGCTGCTGCTTGTATCCGAAGCCAGCTGTCAATACATCCTTCCTCTGCATGTAAAATTAAGTGGGAGGCAGTGGATTATGGTGTGAGAATATTCCTTGCTGTTCAGACACAAGCCTATGTATGCAAATAATTATTTGTCCATGTATACGGACACATTTAAAATATGCATATTACAGAATTTGACACTAACTTACTGCACAATTCAAAGAAAAGAATGTCAGTCAAATGTCTAATTATATAACTCATAATTAACCAGGGATTAAATTAATGTCTTCTGAAACTTTTACAATGTTTTCACTTTTTTCTGATCATATATATACTTATAGACACTTAATTTCAAGTTGCTGATATGTAATTTTAGACCAAAGCTTCTTGTGTCCACTGTACTTCATTTGCATTGTGCAGTTGTAATCGTAAGCCAGTATGCTTTGTCTGCCCAGTCAATATAGTGTCTGGTGCTTAAAAGGGAGAGGCAATGAGACACATCTAGGTCTGTCTGTGTCATTTCTAGTGTCCTACTTCCTATGATCTACTTATACAACCAACATCCAACCCACAGAGGAACTTTACAGTCCTAATTCCCTTGACTTTGTTTGTCCTTGACTTTGAGATGTTATAAAAGCTGTGCACTGTAGAGCCAACTGTTTATTGGGGAGAGTAAATTTATGGTCAAATCCTATATAATTTGTCAGCCTTATTATCTTATTTCAGGGGAGAAATCCAATGTCATGGTAGTTCCATAAACACCAAATTTATTGAATTGCCATTTTGATTATGATAAAGCAGGGAGGCCGATAAATTATAATAATGTAGATAATGAATGGACTTTTGGTCTTTAATTTTGAGGGAGAAACAAATCAAGTAAAGTTTAAAGGTGACATATTTTGCCCCTTTTCCACAAGTTGAAATAGTTCCCAGGTGTTTTAAAGACCCCAAGGATCAAACATCACATCTCTCTTTTCATCTGCTCAAAACAGCATTGTTCAGAACGGCTGGTTTCAGTGCCCTGTCCCTTTAAATGCAAATGAACCACTGCTAACCCCACCCCACCCCACCCCACCCCTTCTACCGGTACCGGTACTCTCAGGAAGGGGGGGTATTATGCAAATTCGAAAACTAATGACGTCATTGTCTGACAACCAAGGGAACAGCTTGTAAAACCACATGGATTTCAACCTGGGGAGCCTGCACATTACAGATTATTTTTGTCAATTCTCATATTTTGGGGGCCAGAAGGCAAGACAAACACCAAATATATTTTAAAGGGCCTTCAAAAAGTGACATTTCTATAATATGTCCCCTTTAATTATGATTTCGAAGTACTGTAGTGTCTTAAAAAACTACTCAATAAAAAGAGAAAGCCTCTTTCTTACTCACAGATTTGAAATGTTATTAGGATCTGCTCAGCTTCTATCATCACTGCAGGTAACACTAACCTTATGGTGATTCATTAATGGTTAAATGTGTTAACTTCGCTAAGAAAACATGTCTTTTACTTTAGTGCTCTTTTAATGACATAAAGTTAACTGTTGTTATCAGGCTGTATCAGATTTTCACATCTTCAATATTGTGTAATCTGAAGCACACAGACATTGAAAATCAATTTCTCCTGGTACATAGACATACAGTATCGTCACATGATTAACAATGGGGCTGTAAATATAACAGTGCACCAGGACGATAGATAACAAATAGCTCACAGCCTCTGGTCATGCTATTTAACAGTGGGTAAACATGGAAGCTAGGTGATGGGGCTTTGTTTAACAGTTTAGTTTACTGGGAAACCAACTGATACACACCAGGGTAAACTGCAGTGTCATTTTGCATTATAACCCATGGCACTGAGGGAAGAGTTTGCCTTAGAGATGACTGAGTTTAACCATGAAACATTCACACTTCAAGCTCTGAGACTGCACTTTCAAGTTAGTATAAGCCTCATTCTCCACGGTAGTCAGAGTGAGAGACCACAGCTGCAATAAGTCAGATGTGGGAAGAATTGCCTGCTTTTGAAGCGCTGATACTGCCTTAATAAATTTCTCATTGCTTGCTTGTAAGCAAGGAGTTACTGCAGTTGTTGATGTTAAGAGTGCAAAGACACAGGTGTCTTGGGCCGGGTTATAAAAAATGAAATCCTTTGGGTGCAGCTTTGCTATCAAAATCCAAGCTGTGTTTCAATTAGACATCTCCAGACCTGTACTCCAGTCAGTGTGCCAGAATTATGTCTTACCCCAAGGGACTAAACGAATGGTAGCACCTTTTAACACTTAATCCTCTGTACTGCGACATGAAACTTAAGTCATGCTTTCTTTTTCAAGATAGGTTTGCCATTTTGAAATGTTCACCTCCACATTAATTTGAAGGGTACTGATGTCCTTTGTTGCTAAAACCACCTTAGATCTCTTTGCCAATGTGACGGTAGCATAACGTTGACAGACTATGAATTGAGTTTTGCTTTTCACACAGAGGAGAAAGACTGCTATATCAAAAATAATCTTAGGGACCGACAAGCGCTGTTAAAACTGTGCAGCCCCCGTCATTCTGTGATCTAATCTACAAAGTCTATGCACACACTGCACAGTTTGTCTAACTAAACAAGGCCCTTTTTATGTACTCAGTGCTTTGTAGAAGCTGGAGGAGAGGTGAAAGTGTGGGTAGCCCAGTCTAATGAGAGTGAGAGACAGTGGCAGTCATGAAAGACTGACGTTTTATCAGCTCTGTTCATTTACTAAAGAACGGATTCCCGATCTATGATCAAAACCTGCAAATTTATTCACATATTGTAGTTGTATGAGGCAGGCTATTTCATTATCACTTCAGATCTATCAGACATTAGACCAACTTGAAAAACTTATGCAGAAATGAAATAGGCCACAAAAAAAACAAAAAACAAACAAAAACAGTAATACAGATGTTCAAGGTGTGGACAAGACTCACTGGCCAACAAATTTCCAGCGTCGGGCCCATATGAATGTGGGGCCCGACGCCTTATGAACCCCCCAACGACGAACGGACGTGTGGTGTAGCTAACATAACTGAAGACCAGCAATTTTTCCGTCATTTTGTGTCTATGACACCCAACCAAAAGTCTAGCATGTTAGATTATTTTTGCACTTTCCTGCCTAGTTTGACATCTCCTACAACAGGGGTGGCGAACCATGTGCCATGGAGAGCCATGTGTATGCAGGTTTTCCTTCTAGCCAAAGACTTTAACCGGTGATTTCACTGATTTACACACCTCTGTGGCTGAAGGTGTGTTAATCAGTGAAAACACCTGTTGAAGTCTTTGGTTGGAAGGAAAACCTGCATACACATGGCTCTCCATGGCACATCGTTGGCCACCCCTGTCCTACAACATGAACCTTGACCTTGACCAATAGGATGACTGAGTGCTCTGACGCATGTGGCGAAGAGAAAAGAGAGACGTGGCTGCTGTGAGGTGGGATTAGAGCTTTGATCGGGCTCCAAAAATCTTAACTTAAACTTGCCTATTCAAGATAACTCAAACATAAAGTATACACCCCAGTTTCCAACTTCTCCTTTGCGCCTGCCATTTTCATTTTGCATCAACTGACTAATGCGCACACAGAACACAGAAGCGCAGTTGGACTGATTAGATTCTGCTTATAAATTTATAAAACATACAATTCACATTTTTTGTCATTGGTTAATGGGTTGATGGCAACAGCTCAAACATTACTTTAAAACAAACAAATAAAGGAACTCATTCTGTCCAAGCCCGACCTATGGCAGGTTCGGGTTCGGGCGGAGAATCACCGCTCTGGGTGGGATCACTTTGTTTACACACAGCGAAGGTACTTTAGCTCACTTGTGTACACATTCGTTGACTTACCTCAAGTCCTCTCTGAAGCACAGGCAGCCTATTCTATCCTCTTCGCGAGACCCAGGAATGGTCCACAGTCGTTTTTTCTTCCGTTTCATTTTCGTGTCCGCGCAAAAGACCGCTAGCATCTCACACAGCGCTTTGTCAGCCCATGGATGTATAAAGAGAACGTCAGCCATGGTTGACAGTTTCTTGTCACGTTTCCCCTTTGACCTATGAACTCAGGGTCGGGTCATACTTGTAGTGTTGCCAGTCTCCCGACCACGACACGGCAGTAATTTATGCCACTGTGACCATCGTGAAAGACAAAAAAATCGTGTTGTCAAACCCCGGCATTAGATTGGTAGTTGCTGCTAACTTCTGTTTTTTGTGCTAGTCCTACAGTGATGTTACAAAAACTGAAAAACAAAAAAAAACAAAAATACTACTACCGATTTTTATTAGCAAACGTAATTATTTGCAAACACATGGAAGTGCAGTTTTGGATGAATACGCCGATATTTTCGGACCTTTTTGTCAACATTTTCCGAAGTGTTCGTTGTCAATTACACTCTTCAAGACCAAGATGGAGTTTTAATTACACAAATCTGCAAAAAGGCGGCTTTTCTTGGCTGAGGACCTGGATACCACCACTTCGCCTGACAAAGTAAGCGTTCAACTCTTCATGCTACTTTGAACATGTCAAGTCAGTGTTGGCTCTGTGGGTGTTTTCGACGTTGGATATGTGAGGTTGTTAATGAGGCTGCTAGCTACTTTATTTGGCCTCGTGGCGCTAGCTAACCACCTGTCTACACTGCTCACCTGCTGTCCTCATCCTTCTCTGGGGCTTTATTGCTATAACCACCTGATTCCCTGCATTGACGGTGTTGTTGGGAATGGTTGTATAATTGCCCAGTTCACACATAGTGTTCATTATTCTCCTCTTGGCCCACATATTGGCAGCAGAGTCCACACAATAGCAGCCGGCGTCAGCCTCTGTATTTAGTGTCTTTGCCTTGCTGTGCTTGATTTATGCTAAAGGAGAATTATGAGGTCAGAGCCTACACGTTAAACGTAAACTGTGCCCATTGTTTAACCACATTATAATTAATCGTTTACCTAATTGTTTTCCTTATAAGTCTTTGAGGTTTTTGGTTGGTTGGTAATATTGTTAGTGTGTCTCTGATGCCTTATTGTCATAGCATATAGTATATTCTCTACTTTGTGACAGTGAGCTGACGCAGAAAAAAAAGAACCAAAATACATCTGAAGCAGCTGTGACTGTAGACAGGCTCAGTACAACAAAGCCTCCATACCACATCGTCTCTCTCAGCACTTTATCTGTGAAGTGTTGGGATAATTATTCACTTCATTTGCTGTTCTGCCCCACTGTCACAATGCACAATGGAAAAAATACTGTTTTGATTAGGAACGCAGGCATCCTAATCTGCTGGAGGCTTAGTGAATCACTAATTTCCCACTCTGATCAAAACCATAATTGATTCCATTGGTGAATTATTGCTACTGGTTTCTCAAAGAGAGTGACTGTACAGTGTGAGTTTCAGCAGCTGGGCATCCTTTGCCTCATGCAGCAAGTTAAAAGGGAGAGTTTCAAAGGCCACAAAGCTCAGATCTCAGCAGGGCACATGTTTTGCACCATGTGAGGCTGCATGTGTTGGTACACATGTCAGGGCTACAGAGAGCGTGATTGTGTGTTTTTACATGGCCTGTGTTGGTGCATGCGGAGCTGTGTCTGTACTGTGTCCACTCAGGACTTCAAGGTGTAGTGAAAGGTCATTTTAGTGTCACAGTAGCTGAGACAAGGCATGGTCTTGAGATTACCAGTAAAATATTTACAATGGCTGTCACACATTCAATGCAGATTGATACATATATTAAAACTTGAAAAGGAAAATATATGATTCTTGGTAAAGACAATTCAACATAGGTTGTTACCTCTTAGACATGTTGAAAGGTGAATGTGAGAAGTGGATCAAATTATCATGGATGTGTTGGGACGATATTACTTTGGCCCTTTTTTCCCCAAAAACATTTTCACAAGTCACAGTAAGAAAAGCATAAGTGTAAATAATACATCTAAAGCTTCATTCTCACAGAAGAATTGAGGCATCATTAATATTACTAATAACACCTGTGCGTTTTCTGCTATGACGAGTCAAAATATCTGCTGTGGCCCGTGTAGCTCAAAGTACAGCCGAGACCCTCCCAATTAATTAACGTTGACAAAGTAAACTTTCTCAGCCGAGACTGGTCATAACAGAACCAATTTTTCAATCTAGCACTTAGACTAACATGTCTTTACCTTTACCACCATGTACATCTTGAACTTTACACTTAGGTGTGCCACTATTGGTATTGATGAATGTGCTTTCTATGGTGAGTAGTAAATATTACAGCCTCCTTGTTGCTAATGTGAATATGGCTACAAGCTTGTGGTCTGGTTTATGCTTATCTTTACAAGCAGTGTGATGACTGCACTGCGTATGTTCACTGCAGTATGGAAGCAAGTATGGGTAATTGCATTGCAACATCAAGTAGCGCACAAAACAGGCTGTCCACAAAGCCAGGTGTCAATTAAAGGTCAATCACCTACAGCTGGTTTCGGAGGGGGACAAATGAAATTTGAACTTGATGACATCATGAGCATCAATGATACTTCAGCTGCATGAACTAGAGATCAGGTCGTATCATAAGTCCTCCTGGTGAGGCCAAGTGGGGTTAAACTTCCTGCAGTTGGCCTTTCATGAATGAGATATAATTTTCATTTTACCACATTTGTACTATGTGCTGTGGGTCCTTAACTCAGGCACACATTAACAATGATATTAATGTGTATCTGGGCCTTCTCGGGCCTGATTGGTCCTTTTCAAGTGATACACACCCACACAGCATTCTCTCAGGTTCGCACAGTCACAGTTTCCATGTCCGGTTTTTGTGAAGTCACACCATAGCCTCAGGCTCCACGGCCTCTGTAAAACGGAAATGACCTGCATCTTTGGCACATTAGTGTGGACCTGCATGCTCTGCAAGATACTTCCTTTTGTTCCAAGAATATCTGCATGTAAAGCATTTGGCTCAAAATAGTAAAGTACCTCCAGTTTAGCTTTGAATATTCTGTTATTCAACCGTACCTATCTTTCCTCACTTAGTTACGTTTGAGTCCATCTGACTGATCAAGAGGCTAAAGCCGATTTTTAGGCCTTTTGATGAGAAAAAGTGCCACCAGCTGCTTTAAAGACACATGGATGTGCTGGATTTATGATTGAAACAGTGTGTTATTTTCCTTTTTTTAGGGGGAGGGGCTTCATGGGAGGAATTATGTGCTTAATTAATGGTCTTGTTTCACGAATGGCAATGCTTTGTGGCAATAAATAAATGTCAGTAAAACACTTAGCAGAACTGACTGTGTGCAGCACTATAATATTGTGAGCAGATAGTTTGCGCCTCAACAGCAGCTTGATACGTGCCGCCCTCTGCTGGTGATGCAGTCTCACCTCAGTCTGAACCAAACCAAATCTGTCTTCGTCGAAAACTGGTGCACAAAGCACACATGATGGGATTTTAAATGTACCCTCGCTGCCCTCTAAAATATTTGAAGACACTTTCATGTTGTCCTCAGGCAGACTTGCTAATTTGACTTCTGCACTATACCAAGTCTATATTCAGGCACATCTGCTTTTGGGCTCTCGCATACTGTACAAAGGCACAAATACACACACTGGCAGTAATGGACATGTAGCAGCATAGCCCCCGGCCACAAACACACCAACCACCCATAGGTCTCTCTACTGAGGAGTGTAAACAAAGGAAAAACAAGGAATGCATGACTGTTGATTTACACCATGCACCTTGAATATCCCTTTATTCTGGCCCACGGCAATTATTTACAAGTGTTTACTCAACAACATGAAGTATGTTCTCAGTAAAGAGACACTTGTTTACAACCAATCACTGGGACTGGGCTCATGAATGTTAGGATACACAGTGTGAGACCCTTTCTCTCACCATGCTATTTTTAGTAGACACCAATGCCTTCCGGCAAAAATCACATGAATATGGATAGTGTGCTCGGCTGTACAGAGTGGTTTGCAGCAAGAGAGCAATGATTCAGAAAGACATCCTGCACATACTCTGTGTGTGTTCAATAAATACCGGACCAGTGCAGGATTATCATTTAGGTTTTCAAGGAATAAAATACTGAGATATTACTGGACGCTAAACATGTTTTATTGTATATTATATTCTGTGTTGGTTCATGAGAAAATTGCAATGTAGAGATTAGGATTCACTTCCATACTTTGACGGTATATTTCTGAAATCATTTCATCACGTTACTTTTTTCTTTATCATTTATTATCCTTGTTTACATCATTTTATTTAGTTTAGTTGTCTTTTGTTAATTCTCAGTGAAAGATTATGAGCTCACTTAATTTTTGATTACTCAAATGTCAAATACACGCACATGAAAAGCACATTTACCATCCCAAAAGACAAGCACAACCACACAGAAAATTCCTCACTTGGTAACGCATTACGGTTTTGCAGTTTTCTGTAATATTTTTATCCTTCTCCAAAGCTTGTAATTGTTGTGATCCTAAGAGCTTGTAAATATAGCACCACCACACAATGAAAGTAATAGATTTATGATGCAGAAATGTAGTGTTGAAAAAAAAAAAGAAAAAGAAAAATATGTATCACTAATTTTGCTTAAATATAAGGATGTAATTAACTCTTAAACATGGGAAGTATCCAAATTATTTAAATATTTTTTGAATTTTACTACAAAATACTACCACAAATTCATAATGAATGTTTTTTTGTTTCTCCTGTAAGCTTGTTTTCTTCACAGCAGAAATTCAATCATTCATTATTTGTAAAAAATAGCAGGATACTTGACTTTTTACTTTGCATGGATCCTAAATGTGTTTGGTTTACTTTCCATCACTCTTGTGCCAACTAGTATGGTCTAGCTTCCTGTCCTTGACCTCAGCATACTTTGCAAGTCAATATTATTCAAAGGCTGTCTATGGTTATGCCTTTAAATAGGCCAATTTAGGCTTCGAGCACATGCATCTTGGAAGACAGGTTTATTTTGGTGTAACTCAATTTTTCTCAAGTCTCCTTGGCTGCCGGGATATATCCTTGAGAAAGAGGCCAGAGGCATCTGTACTTTTCTAAACATCTAAAATCAAGTAGTACTCGGTATAGTAGAAAACCCACTGTGTCTGCCTTCAATAGATTAGGTCCTGCAAGTTTAGCAGTGTCCAGCAGAGAGTGCCCTGACTCTGTTTAACACTGGTCTGCTCAGCACCAACCACTGGCTGGAACAAGCAGGGGCCAATCCTACAGGATGCTTGACTTGTTCGTGGATCAAATATCTGTTGTGAAATTCTTTGTGTTATTTGTGGTACTAGGGTGCAATGAAAGTGGATAAATGAAATGCCAGACGGTGTTTGTGTATCGCTGCCCTGCATTTGTTTGTGTGTTTTTTTTTAACACCTATAGTACATTTGTGCTCAGGGGAATACAGTATTCACTTAGGAATTCTAAATGATTCATTTGTCATGCAATTTCAAGCCTGAGGCTGTGGGAAATCATTTGGCCAAAACATTTTATAGAAATCAGTATCATGGCTCTGTTGGTTAGTAGTGTTTCAATTCCTCTGATTACTTGTCATTGACTTCACCTAGGCTTCTCTTCTCTTCTCTTCTCTTCTCTTCTCTTCTCTTCTCTTCTCTTCTCTTCTCTTCTCTTCTCTTCTCTTCTCTTCTCTTCTCTTCTCTGCCTTGTTTTCTTCAGCTGTCCTCTCCCCATGGAGTGGTCTTGTTCTCCTCACTTGCAGATGATGTGGTTTGGAGGGCTGGAGCTGATGCAAAGTGACGTGTCTTACCATCACAGGAGTGGAGCTGAGGCTGGGCCTCACTTCCCCCGCACTGGGCTGTTTTTGTTCGCCGCAGCTCATGCGGATAATTTGCCGGGATGCAGTGGAGGGCTGTCACAAGGACTTGGCTCAAGGGGTGTGGGAAAATAGCAGAAGCGTCTTCCATGCTCAAACCCTGCCTTAATGATGAGCATTAAATATGAACATCTTCTTTGTGTAAGTGATGCATTAGGCGCCCTACATGTCCCTCTCCTTGCTTTTGCTTTTTCTCTCTTTTGGTCCCTTCTTTCCCTCCCTGATTCTCTGCAGCCTTGTCTAGAGTCTTGTTTGAGAATCAGTTGAATAATCCGACTGACAAGCAGCCTTTAGGTCATGGCATCTCTGTTCAGAAAATATTCTCAATTCTTTCTGAAAGCACAGCACAAACACAGCTCTGTGTGACTGAGCTAATGTTCCTCTACGAATACAACAGAAATGACTAGAGAGACAACAGTGGCTTCGTTTTGGCATCCTTTACTATTTTCTTTATTTCTTTGAAGACTGTTAATGTGATTGCCTGATATTACACTGTAATGTAACCCTGTTGTGTTTCGTGACTGCTGGTACATAGAACAAGCCCATCTTTGTAGGACAGCTTCTATGCAGGAGGACCAGACCAAATGATAAATTAACAGGCAGAAAGCTCCTTCATACCTTGCTGATCAGAGACAGCAGTCCCAGTTCAGCTGAACAAGTCTATGTAGAATTGTTCCATTGACAGTTACAGATAAAGTGATCTCGGGGAACTAAGGAAGAAAACACACCACCCGCCCCTTAAAATAGACCTCTCTGGGTACTGAAGCAAAGGACAGAGTGACATTGTGAATGCTAACATCTGTGCAGAACGTTGCAGTACCAAATGCCCCAACCCCAAGTTTGAGCAGACTCTACCGTCATCCTCCAAGGAGCAGCCATTTTGGAAGGCTCTCCCGGCACAGATGTTGCATATTAAAATGTAGGGCTGTTTTAGCAGAGGAAATGCTGTGCAGAGAGCAGGCTGCTCCTCTGTGGGCCTCACCTGTGCCTTCATCCGAGAAGCCAATCCAAGAGAGGGTACTGTCTAACCAACCAAAAACAAAGTGACATTCAAGATAAAGTCACCCTGCCGGCTCTTTGACCCTGGGAGGCTGTGGATGTGAATGTGGACAGATTATTTCACACATGGACATAACTTGTTTACAACGTTTGGCTTACATGCCCATTTTAACATAATTTACTGTTGCCATAGACGATGCATTTACCTGCCGTAGGTACTTGCGTGTCCTTCTGCGTGAGAAGTAATATGGAAGGTATTTGTTGACAGCATGAAGAGAATCGGTGACCCTGTCTGACCAGTGCTTGAACAGACAACGAGCATTGTCCACAAGATGGAGATATTCACCAGTTTAATGCAGAGTGCCCACCTGGCTCCACATGAGACAGAGAGTGGAGAGAGAGTCTCAGTGAATGAGAGAGACACAGAGGCAGAGAGGGAGATGCGCTACATGGCTGTGTGTGACAGATTGTGTTTGCATGAGGCAGTGTGTGATGCCTGTATAATGTTTGAGTGTGTCTCTTTGTTTATGTTTAGATTGTACAGTGAGCGTGCCTGAGTGGGTGTGTGTGTTTTTTTTTTTTTTTGAACAGCGAAGCGTTCGCTGGCTAAGGTGCTGAGGGGGCAGAATCTGCTAACGGAGAGGTTGCAAGTGGTCCCTGAGCTTATTGGCGATGGTCCCAGGGGCCCAGAGCAGAGGAGAGGTCAAAGCAGGTCGGCCGCCCTGTGTATTGCTGCGGCCCGCGGCCCACTGTGTGCAGAGGAGGGTTCAGGTGTGTGTCGACCTCTTGCTCCAGCGGACTGTAAGTAAAGAGACTGGGGTCTGCTCTTCTTATCCAGGAGGCAGGCTGCTGCTGCAGGAGGCCTGACCTGGACCTACAGCCGCCTTAACCCCACCTCTGCTTCCGCCTTTAGAACTGAGAGGGTTTCATAAATCTGCATTCACAACCCGATGTCATTGTCCAATGACAAACTAATAAATGAAGTGCGGTGCTTTTTAAAATCCCCCAACACTGGCCCTTAAGGTTGCTAGCTATGTTAAGTTAAAATAATGGTTGTGGCCACATGATAAGCAGTTGATTGATCAGAGATCATAGTCTAATTAGTCTGATTTCATGTTTCTAGGGTCTGCATTTTGTATTTTGTTTATGAATTATCGTTGGGTTCTGAGCTGAGTCATTTTAAAGACATCAGTTTAAGCTTTTGAATGTTTTCATTTGCATTTTTCACATTTTTATTATCATTTTTGTCTGTCATAATACAGACTAAAATATGGAATCAACAGATCGACAAAATAACACACATTTTTTTGTGACCCTTGTACATACAATACAATTTTTCGCTTGTTGGAAACAAACAAATGGGCATGCTTCGTTAGTTCACTGTATCGCTGTTTTGGGATTACTGGCTTCTCATTTGAACTGGATACAAAGAGAAGAACAATTGTTCTGTCACAGCATAAAGTGCAGCACACTTTGATGCTTTATGTCATACCATGTTGAAAATAAAGGACCCATTTAAAAAACGAAGGAAAGACTGAATGGCAAAAATACCAATCAAATTCATTCTTTTCACTGAACACAAAGCTCCAAAACATCATTAAAGAGGCCAGTTTGATTGCCAAGAATATCTTTGCAAAAAAAGGCCATTTCTCTCATGCAGCATAATGATGAGGAGCCACCGTAATGATGCTACAACTATGTTACTGCGTATTCTTTTATGTGGGCTGCAGTCACATTTTCTCCTCTCTGTCATTGTGTCTTTTGTATGAGTCATTCAATGATGCCAACAAGCTAATCCTGAGGACCGTCACAATAGCTTCTATGGACAGTCGAGTGCACACACCTTGTCCACGGGTGCATTAATTAAGATGGTTGCTTGAAACCACTAGCAATTAATGTACTGTATCAACAAGCACAGCGCACCACAATAGCGAGTGGTAGCCAAATGGTATTACTGCAATGGCACCTGGTCCTCAATAGGCATTGTTTGGCTACATTTTGTGCCCATGTAGTGTGACATATTGCCCTCAAGCATTGACCATCTGACCAGGGAGAGGGCTTTAAATGCTAGGCTAATAATAGGAAATCATGGCCAGGCAAAGCATTCTAGTAATTATGCCCCACTGTGGGACATGATGGGTGAAAAGAGGAGAGGCCAGGGCTAAGAGACAGGAGATAATGGTGAAGGGAAAAACAAAAACAGTGGAAGTCAGAGGATCACTCAACTTTTTCTCTGCTTTTTCTGACGCAAGAGGATGACAGACAGAACAATTAGTGGTGGGGTAGACTTTAGAGGTTAAAACGCCAAGGACAGGCCAAGTATCTGAAACGGATCAACACACCTCAGTCTGATGTGGGAGAGGTTGGGCTCCTGGTCATAGCGGTGTACATGTTCAAATCAGGCATTATATGTACTAGGCCATTTCCAGGATCTGAAGCCAAGGTCTTGGCAAGAGTCTGTCTCTCTGGGTTACACAAACCTGCCCTTGAACTCAGTTTCCAGGGAATAGACTCATTCTCTCTTGAAAAGTGGAGAAAGGAAGCTATTATCTGACACAGCCTGTGGAGGAGACGCTGGGTGATGATAAAGAACTCAGCCTGGAAAATGAGGCTGAAGCGGACCACCAGACCAAAGTTTGTTTGCACAGTGACTTTCATATTGTTTGTGTTTGTGTGTGTGTGTGTGTGTGCATGTCCATGTGTGCTCTGCCGTGCATCTGAATTTGTGTGTGTGTGCTTAATTCGCAGCATCACAGTGTATGTGAGCCTCTCACTGTGAGCAAAGGAAGGATGCAATTTACATTTTTGTGCACATGTACAGGAGCAGCAACAAATAAAAACCCGTGCCTAAAAATAAAATGACTTGAGAATTAATTAAAGTCAGAGAGTGTGCAGCAACAAACAGATGTGTCCTATTTAGGGCTAATATCAACTTTATCTAACTGTGTAGGGAACTTGTGATTGATGGCGTCTGTCACTGTTACAGCTCCAACATGCCTTAATCCTATCCAGCGGTTGCACAGCACCCAGATACACAATGCCTGATCTTTTATTCCTTTATTCAAATCCCATCGATTGAATAGAGTGATCAGAGGCGTTGCCCTCTCTGGAAGAGCTTAATCTCTCCCTGACACATGGAAGACTTGCTGGACTTTGATGATGCAGCCGCATATCCTTTTGGGCTTTCAAACAACTCCGCGTGCGCCGTTACCTCCATCAGCTGTCTGGAGAACAATCATTCAGTACAAAGCACTGTCAAGGCTTCAGCAAGCAGAAGCTTCACCCCGCAAGCCTCTAATTCACCCCCCTGCTCCTCGCCTGGCTGCAATGCACTGTGGGATTGGATAACCAAATCCCAGATGCAATTAGTGGTGCTTTCAGAGGCCGTGGTTTGAGCAATATGCTGGAATACTCCATTGTGCCCCTGTGCACTGGTTACTGGCAAATTGGACTTTCATCAGATCTACTGTGCTGAAGACATTTACAAAAAGTTAAAATCACGTCGGACAATTCACTTTGTTACACTCATGGTGCTAAACAAGGGTAGTCCTGAGGATTTTTAATTGATGGGTCTATTGTTTCTTTGTAGTCACTAAGGATAACATAATTACCCTGTTCATTATCCCTCTGCGGCTATGTTAAAGAGCCTGTTATCAGAGACTATGCAAATGGTAGTACAGCTCGCTCCTCTTGTTCGTGTGCTGTTGTTATGATATGGGGCCTATTGCATCTATGTATGTTTTATGGTACCTTAAGGCATTCGTCTTGAAAGAGTCACTCATGGCACAATGACATTCGGTCGATACCGAACGAACAGGCGATGATATATTTATCCCTCAGATAATCCTCAGGTCTGACTACTTCTCCATTAAAATGATAGATTTGACTTGAATAACACCCACACAGCAACGGATGTCACAGCATAAAAATGAGCTCGTGTTGTCACAGCAGGGATAGAATGTCATCTGTGTATCAGATGTGATCATCTTCATGGGCTTGTGGTGTGTGTGCGTGGAGCGGTATGTGCCGTGCGGTAATGTCTTGTGACAGCCACACAGAACCCATCCCTCACGGTGTGCCCACATCTACCTGGGAAATGACCATCCCCATCAGACTGGCCCTGTCATCTACTGCATGTCAGTGAAAGGCAGCCTCATATGGTCAGATGGCCTGTATGTGTAAACAAAGACACAAACATTTCCAGGCTATACACATGAAGTGTGCCCTTAAAAAAAAAAACACAAGCACCAGCAAAGTGAGCCAGGACATAGATTGGGTTTCAAAAGCCTGAGACCACTTGAATTTGACAGCAGCAGAGAAATGAGAGATTGTAGAGAGAGAGTGGAAGCTGCAAGTCGAACTGGGATCAGAGCCTTCACCACCACTCGGTAATTGAGTTGCCCCATGAATACCCATAATTAACAATGAAGCATAATTATATAAATATCCACTGCTCATACAACAAGAGAGTAAATGTAGAAATGATCCAAAGTGAATTGAATCTGTATAATAGAGTACAGTGTAAATACACATCCCCATGTGACACCAATATGTAGATCCCTTCCACAGCGTTCAGAGGAAGCTATTGAATAAACACAATAAATATTAAGACAAATGCTTATGAAGTATCACAGTTAACTACAGTCTCTTAGTCAAATAACTGATTTGTTCATGGATTTTGAAGTTCCCATGCACTTAGCATTAATAGTGGTTCATTTTCACAGAGTTTAATATGATCATTAATAAATAACTACATTTTATAGCCACTGTGCTAATTTGCATTTGTACAAGCAAAGATATTTTTTTCAGGCTGCTAAATTCTCATCACGTCATTGGTCATTAGGCCATTTTTGCCATCATGGAAATTTTAAATGAAGTTTCAATTCTCACTTGTCATCACATGATTATTTTGCACAGCTGAATTTGGCTAGTATCTCAGCTGCTGCTGCTGCTGCTATAGACCGATCATTCCAGTATATAGAAGTTGAATAAACTAAACTACACACACTGAATAAACTACACACAGAAAATGGTGAAATAGGCAATTGTCTATCTGATTTGAAAGACTTTTACATAAATGTAAGAGCAGTTAATAACATGTGATTACTCTGACTCCTGCTGAGTGATTGTTGATAAGTTGTTTATAAGTCAATTGCCAGACAGCCATGTGGCTCAAGGCATTCATTTGCTATGATTGTATCTGAACAATAAACTATTCCCAGGTCAGAATAACCTGCTGACACATTATATGGAATATAAAGGCACAGATTATGTGAGCGAATCAGTGTCAAACAGCTAATGGAGTAATATAATGATTTACACCCGAAAACTAGAAATCTTATTTTCTGTAACACACAAGAAGTTGTTATGTTAAACTCCGGCTATTTGTCCAGTTTATTTTTTGTGTGTTTTTTTTTTTTTTCCTGCCAAC
>OMNW01009964.1:21380-32461 GCA_900303245.1 Selene dorsalis | reverse complement strand
TTCCTGCCAAGGTTTATTTTCTGATGGCACATCTTCGAAGCTTCTCCATTCGTGCTGTAACAAAAGAGTTGTTTTTCAGCTATTAAAGGAGCAACAAAGGCCACTTTGCTATTCCCCACCTGACAAATTGACATAAAGTTGCAAGTGCAAAAAAAAATTGTATTTATCTCGCTGTTTGCATTTTGCAATGCTGATCATATTTAAACAGGGCCGTGAACAATCTGCACTTCTTTTCTGTCAAATAACTTTTTAGTATTGTGTTGGATCATGCGAAACTAAAACCCCATCCTGTGATTGTGTGCTGTCTACTTGGGTGGAGGGGCTTTACAAAATAAACTAGCTCTTTTTGGCTGCATTAGAAGACAGAAACTGTGCTGACTCGCACACTTTTGAAGAGAATTCTACATTTGTATGGCTGAATCGATACAATTAAAATTGCCTTTTGCGTTAAGCAGTTTGCCTTCCAACTCAAAGTGGGAACCTCAGCAAAGTTGTTGTTTTCTCAGTCTACACCATTTACCTCAATTCTATCATCACTGACAACCTGCTTGCAAACTTCAAGGCCAAATGTGCATAAAACAAATCATTTCAGAGTGTCAGCAGATAATGTGGGGTAGTGATGCAAATCTGTTTACCACTTTTCTTCCAATACATTAAAGGTGCTTTTGTGTTGCGTGCTTTGACGGCATGTCATAGAGCAAAGAATATGTGTGTGTGATGTGTGTGCGCGTTTGTGTGAGAGAGTGAAAAAGGCAGAGAGGGTGATTAGGTGTGAGCAGGTGGATTTTGAGGAAGAATCTGCTTCCTTTAAGTGGTTTTGAAGTTTATCTGCATCGCATTTCACACTGTGAAGTGAATATTGGGACTAATTGTGATTATTAGTCTTAATATTCTGTGTGCACAGTGCTAGAGATGCTGTTATTCTTTTGATTCCATGTCTTCACCCATTACAAATACCCAGTCAGTGTGAGCGTTTTTGTCACTGATGCAGCCTTAACTTACCCTTTACTTCAGAACTTTCTTTTCCTCAGAGTTTACACAGGAGGTGATTGCATCCTGGATCTTTTTTAATTCTGCCTCTGATGTAAGTTCAGACAACAACGGGGAAACTTGTTACAAAGCTTGCCTCGTGGTGCAGCGTCTCTCGCTGACACTGTTTATCTTTCAGAGCCTTAGTTCACCCTCATGTTCAGCAGCCCCGCTCTTTAATTATGATTAGGCTGTTCACACTTCTCACCCTCCTCATCGCTCAATTACAGCACAATATTGATTTGTTCCCGGAGAAACCATCAAGGATGCACAGCTAGGAAATCACTGATATGCTCTCTAATATGATAAATGTGTTTTAATCCGACGTTACATTAAAATGCCATCTTACAGTGCTATTAGTCACTAAATTAATGATCAGAATTAACTGGTTTGGCAGTTGGAACGAGACTGGCCCCTGTTGTCGGTCATTTTGTTCTCAAACTTTGTCCCCATATCTAATGAACCCCTTTCTTTATATGGAACTTAGGGTAAAACAACAATTCATCATCAGCCATTACAGCGGTTTGTTTGGCATCTTTTGTTCCTTTATGTTTAAACATCCTCCCTGAGGTACACCTACAGTATAAATAGGATCCAGGAGTACACTACATATAAAAGCAGTCAGTCGGTTATGGATAGCAGCCGCAGTGGCACCTTAACTTGAGTGCATCACATAGAGAGAGCACACAGGCTCACGGGCTAGCCCGGCCACAGAAAGAGAGCATGTGGCAGTGTCAGCAGCCTAGTGCGGCATGGCCAGGTTTCCTGGGGCGAGGGCTGTGCTGTGCTCCATACGGAGGGCCTGTGCTGGGAGCCCGGGGGCCATGCAGTCCCAGGTCAGCAGATGGGCCTGTGATTATTATTTCCAGGCCTGTCTTACCTGACCACTTCCTCACTCCGTGAACAGCTGTTTCACTCGCTTCACTGAGACGCTACATGAACAGCCATTTTTCTTCTGTTCTTTACTTTGTACATAGTATAAATCTTTACTGTGACCCTGCTCTGGGCTCCATCCACCTGTGTCTTACCTCGGGCAAACGCTCCCCTGGAGGATTGGGTTGTTTTTTTTTTTGTTTTTTTTGCCTCGGTCTTTACCAAGCCGGGAAAAAAAAGACTATTAGGATTGTTTTCCAGACAATAGAACACAAGAGTAAACTTATCTTAATTTTACCTCTAAAGCCCTTTGTTACTTTGTGGCTTTTGCACAATGCTGCAGAAAGAAAGAAGAGGCATTTTAGTGGCATCCCATCACCAACAACTGCACATTACTGAACATTTATAATGACAGTCATGATAACTGATGAGATTTATTGATGTATGAAAACATTATTTTACTTGGTCTGGACAATGTGGGATTTGATGTCATTCCAATCTTTTAGATTAGAATGAGGCTGATGGTATTGCAAGTTGTAAGAGGTTGCCATTTCTCTTAGACTTTGTCAGGTTTAGCAATCACATATTGCAGACTCCGGTGCTTTTGGATGAATACCCTCTTTAGTCAACCAATTCATCACACTGCAGGGAATATTGTTCTACAGCACCTGGTGTTCAGACTATTTCTGTGTTCTAAACACTGTTGGTACGAGCCATTTGTTCTCCATCCAACAATGCTTGCAAAGCCTCATTACTGCTCCATTATTCTTGGAGGATTTTGCACCCATCTTAAATATTATTGTTATGGAACAAATTATTAGTTATTTTCATTTTGCAGTCTCTTTGGAAGCCTGAAGAGGGTCATTCACTTTAATCATTATTTAACATTATCTCTCTGCATGCTGGATAGAAATACAATAATCCATGAACAAAGAGTTAGGGACAACTACTCGTCTTAATCTGAAGCTTGAAAAATGTCCTTTTATGTGATATTTTCTGAACTTTCTGAGTGTGAGTGTGATATTGGACAGGCTTTGGTTCAATATACCAACAGACACAAACAGCCTTTGGTCTTAAAGAACAACATCAAAAGTAATATCTTCATTGCATTGCGATCCAAGAGAGAATTATTTTTCCAGAGAACAAATGGTTTTAGTAAGTAGTTTAACAGCAACAAAAACAAACTGGAGGAAAACATTTAACCAGGAACACAAAGAGAACTGCTGAAGCAGATTTAAGCCCCTCAAATCATTCAACATAGACTCAAGCGCTGAATGAAAGAGCAGAATCTGGCTTATTTATTGATGAAAATGAAATGGCTGAGAAAGGGGATTTCTTTGAAATGCGAAACATAAAATAATAGATTTTCTCAGCTGTATAAACTCTAAATCCAAAGATGTAGGGGGAGGAGGCAGAGCACATTTTGACTAAACTAACTCTGCTTGTGCTATCATAAAAAACCCCTCCTTGTTAGAAAGATAGGGAATACACCTGTAAGGTCAGGTGGCTGGCTTTCAGCATTAGGCCCCAGCCACTGAGCTGTTGATCAGACACCTCTTTTCACACAGCTTCTACGTTTAGATTCCCAGCCCCTCCCTCAAATCCCACAGTGTGCTCTCAAGGAAATGTGTGGAAATGAATTATGGAAATTTCTGATGGGAAACTTGGTGCATTAGTGTTTCATTTAGCTTGCTTGTATCCTGAAGCGCTGCTCCAACCTACGAGGGACAGAGCTGGAAATATAACTCTCAGCGGCAGGGAAGCCCACAGGGGTGCGTCTCCCAGTCAGGGCACGGGCCAGTCGATTTATCTGCCAGTGGCCTGGGCCTGTCTGATACAAGCTCTCTCACAGGTGGATTTATCACCGTTGCCTGGAGCTGCAGGCCTACAAACTCGATACAGGCCTTCATTTTTTATACTGGCTAAGCACAGCAACCTCTGCTAACTCTCCTCAACCTCTGAAACTCAGGGTGCACTCCTCTAGACATGTTTTATTTGTGTCGCTGTTCCATTTAGAAGGTAGTTAACAAACTTCAACAAAAGAAAATTTTGTTTATTGAACCTATACATGTGTAAATTTATTAGTGATTAGCGTACTGGTAAAGTGTATGAATCAATTTGGCAGGTTTTTACATCTCCTGGAAAGTAGTAGACATGCTTCTCTGACTACAGGTACCTACGAGCCATCTTTAAACTGCAACTAGGAAGTATTTGAAATTTAGTTTTTTTTTGTTATAAGTCATATATTGTTTAATTAAGTAAATGCAAAACACAACAGAATACAACAGAAATTAGATATAAATAATGGATGTAGCATATGCATGGTATAATCGATCAAAAACGCGAACATTGATGCCCTTGATTTAAAAATGAAGAATAATAGTAATAAGAACCTCAAGAAAAATCAATTACAAAACATAAACAGAAGAAGAAAAAAAAAAACAACCACAGTAAAATGTTTCTTCTCTTTATGCATTTATTAGATAGGGTAGTCAAAAGATGACAGAAAGTGATGGGAGAGAGAGACAGATGTTGAATGACAGGCATCCAAGGTCCTTGGCCAGACGTGAAACAGGGATGTTGCGGCACCTCAGCCTCCAGGCCACAAGGAGGCCCCTCTTTGTACAATATTTATCCATATGATTTTGAAATTAGGACTTTACATGGAATAATTCATACAGCAGCGTGGATATAAAAACACAGCACCATTTAAAAAAAAAAAAATAGATTGGCCCTTAAGAGATCAGAAATGCAGTCACATATTTGTTTTAGATTAAACTACAGTGGACTGTATATCATTAGTATCCTTAGTCTAACACTCTATTAGCTCTGGGTTTGTCCTAAAAAAATTCTTAGTCTCTGGTTTGTTTGAAGTCTTTCTTTTACATTTAAGCCTCCATTTGCTACTTGCACTTTGCTTTAAAATACGTATCGAGGAACATGCTTATTTTGATTGATTGAATATATACAAAGTAATTAGCACAAAATAAATCAAAATTTTGTTTGTAGTCTTAATAAAGCATTGTGCATATTATAGGCCACAAGAGGGAATGACACTCACTGAAGGATTCAGCTTCTGTTGCAAGAAGGTAAAGCAGTTACATTTTTAGTTTCTTTGTTAGACTAATAACTTGTGGAGTTTTCATCATAGAATTTATAATTGTATTGGCTCCACTTGTGTATTTTTAATTAATATTTATTACTTTTCCAGTACATAAATTACAGTAAACCAACCAACCCTTGTGTATTTCCTATCATGAGAGTTTCACAAATGAAACATAAATGAGGACAATTATAGTATTCCATATATAATTGAATATGTAAAAAAAAAGAAAAAAAAAAGTTCCTCACAAAAAAAACAAAGATGTGAAAGCTTGTTTCACCAAAATTGCACAGTATCTGCAGGCTGTTATGATACTAGTATTAAACTGGCTTCAGCACCAAAACAGGATTTGAAGGCACTATCATTATCCTTTTGAACTAATTTTGTAATAGAAGACGATTTACAGTAAATCACTAATATGCTAGATGTCAGTGTGTTCCCTCCACAATCTCATACTAAGCGCAGTGATACCCTTCTACATAACCTAGTTCAATGGCACACTCTGGACTGATGTGTCAGAATTCACATCTGCTTGTGTGTTTACAATAAACAAGCTTCTGTTGCTTGCAAATCTTGCTGGGTCATATAAGAAACACACAGGAGTAACACATCTTTATAATTCTCCTTATGCATTTAACACTTCCTGGTGTATGCAAAGTATATGGGCATCCTTTATTCAGTGCACAGTTTTCACCTTAAACCAAGTCATGTGAAAGGTGTTTCTTCGTTTAAACTAACTGAAATTTGATAAAACAATGCGATGGATGGATGTGATTATACATGAATGCTCAAATTCTAAATAAAATACAAAAGTATAAAATATATAAAAATGTAGGTGTATTTCACAATGTATGGCTCAGACACAATGTCCTCAGTGACTGAGGAAATCCTGCAAGTTCAAAGTGAGGATGTTTCACTACTTTTCAACAAGCATTACCATATAGCACTGAGGGCCCTGTTGTGCCCCTTATGTAAGTGGAATAGAAGAGAGGAGAGAATGAATTTGCCACAGGTGTGAGTTTTCCCAGAGAGGTTTGGAAATGTAAGACCACATAGAATGTGTGTGCACAAGGAAGGCCAGTGAGCACAGCCCCACTCGGAGGCATCACTAATATAGGTTTCTCAACAGGAGAGACACAAAACAACAAGAAATAGACAGAAAGGCGGTTTTCTTTAAAAAATACTAGAAAATTTGCTCTGTGTCCCTTTCAACTGTATGTGTTTCCAGTCCTGTTCATTTGTTATTTCGTCATTGTGAGTGGTGTTTTGGTCACAGAAGAATATCAGTCTGGACAGGGAGTGGAAAACAGAAATTTGTATTATAGAGTATACTCATACCTTTGTGAGACTTGATTTTGCATGTCACTGTGCATCATTGTCTTCCAGTCCATTTACACTGGTTGCAGAACACTACATCTTAATCATTGTACCATTACCATTTATAATTTTATGTTCAATTAGCTGATGTCATAAAAAATCATTAGCTTGTCTGTCAGCTGGGTACTGAAATTGGCATACAATTAGTAAATTGGTTAATGAAAATTTGGTTGAAAATGCAATAAATCTTTTTTAGAAAGGGTTAATGTGGCAGATAACCCTCATTCCCTGTTCTGAATGACACAAGAAATTCTCCTCTAGGCATTTAAATTTCTTCCCTCAGCACTGTCCATTACAATTATTTTATGGACTCGTGGTTATATTATCACCTTGTGAGGGCAGGATTTCTCTGTCTGCAGTAAAACTCCAAAGGCCACAATTGATTGCTGTAGTGTTAAATTAGACTGCATAACTTGTAAAAAAGTCTTAATGACCATGGCGGTTACTCATATGGTGGTCTATCTCTAAAAGGCCTCCAAGTTATAACCTTGACCTTACTCCTGTTGATGCTCTTTAGGTGACAAATGTATATATTCATTTCTTTTTAGGAGATTTAGCTGCAAAGTTGTTCTTACTGGAGCCTTCCCAGCGACACTGGGAATCGATGCTCGTATAAGTGCACTGTCAGCTCGATCCCGATAACAAATATCTGTTTTGAGAAACACATTGTAGCAGCCAACTGTTCCCCATGTAGGAGGCAAACCCTTCGGCCAGCGGCAAGCTGGTCCCAGCCTGCTGGCAGCAGCAAGAGCGTGCCCACTTCATGCTTGAGCCACACCTCCACTCACAGTCCGTCACGCCAGCCTGCAGTGCATACCTGGCAAACGCCGCAGCGGCTTGCCAAGGAAGATTTATACCTGGTGTTTGACCTACTTGAGTTTGCATCTATATTAGTGAAGGAAAGGGCTTGGTTGTGGCGGAGAGAAAGGTCACAGAGATCCCAGATCTTCCTCTGATGCATCAGGATGATGGAACTGGCTAATTTAATGAGCAACAGTTGTCCCCTTGGCTGCTACAGATGGTGCACTGCAGCTCAGCTCAAAGCCGTCTGGAAACATAGCTTTCACAGCACACACATCATCTGACATAGGCAGGCTCTAATACTGTACAGGTGCACACTAGCATTACATTTTAAGAACGGTCTTTATTTTTCTTCAAAATAACAAAAAAGCTTTCCACAACACCAGCCTCTGATTTGATTGCTCCTGTGTTTAGACTCAAATTCCCTTTTACCTGTTTGTCACCCAGGCCCCATTGTGTAGCTTTAAAGGAAGAACTGAACATGTGCACGAAGGCCGAGTGAACCCACAGCAAAAATAAATAGATGACTTGTGTGTCATCTTAAACCTTTGATCTAACATGACACATCTGGTGACAACTCGAGTGAAATTGAAAATGATTTCAGAATCGCTCGTCCACACTTACAGTTCAAGTCGATAATAACTTTGATCAAAAGGAAGAAAGGGGACGAGGATGTTTTTTATCAACCGATGAAAGTTCTTCCCAAGTCCCAAACATTCTGGCCTCCCTCTAGTGGGAGCCTTTCTCTTCACAGTTACACCTCAGAAATTCACTGCATTTCATTATCTGAGAAATAATTACATTCCCTTATGCTCGTCATGGACTCATGTGAATTTTTATGCAGAAAAAAGATTCCACATTGGATATACAGTAGTCGTACAAGGGTATATATTATATAAGATAAGAGCTACATGCTGTACAGCTGCTTGTTCCAGATTCTTTTAACTTTTATGTTGCAATGTGCTCGTGAGTTAAAGGGCTTTAACATCAAATGGTGGATGTGAATAGGCTTCAGGAGGCTCTATTAAAGGGGAACTATGCAAGTCTGGTCGCTTTTCTGCTGTTTTGCTAACCCTTCTCCGGGCCATGTGCGTGTTTTTCTTAATGAAGCCGGCGAAAAAAGCAATCCAAGGAGCGGTGGATAACGTTACAATGATACAACGTTTATAACCGTCGTAAACAAAAGATTACGCGTTATGGAGCGCGTTTATGTCGCGGTGCAGAGAGACGAGAGCTGGGACACCTGTACGGAGGCTGGTTACAAGTCATATGCTACTACTGGAAAATCCTACATAGGTCCTCTTTAAGGAGCTATGCATCAGTATACCAGTGTTAAAGAGTGTCTAAAGGTCAATGGCATGCTCTCAAAGTAATTGTTTCTGTTAATTCTTTTTTTTTTTCTGTTTATTTTTAAAGATGACAGATGTACCATAAAATCAGTTTGTGTTTATTGCTTAAATGTCTCACTGCACAATTTTAAACACTCTTGACCTGGAGATTAATGAACAGTTTAGTTATCAACTACTAAAATATTGATGCTATTCATATTGAGCAGTGATTTTCTGTTCACTACAGACACAATCATACAACTAAGTGCTACAAATGCAGTTGTGAGACTCTCCTCAGTTTTTTCTCGACATCCAACCTATTTTAGACTCAGTTTCTGTTTCCACTAAATTCAGTTTTTTTTCTTCATCTAGCTTTTGACTAATTTGTCTTTATTTGCCAATCAAAACAATTAAAAAGATGAAGGAACAAAGCCTTGAAGTATTTTACTTGACTTCTGGGCTCACAGAGTTTAAACCAATGTTTCTTAGATATGAGAATCACTAAATAAAACAGCTTTTTGGAAAGAAATAATTAATAAAATCATAGGTTTATGATTTCTATTTAAATATAGGACTTGAATAAACAAACCGTGTAGTGTTAAAAGTCAAAAAAGTTGCAGTAAACAAGTTAAAAGAAATAATATTTTTTGAAGTGAACTTATCTTTTTGCTGCAACTGGGAAGCTGTATCACATCTTATAAACTGAGAATCGGGACTTTTATTCATTTTAAAGTGTTTACTTTTGCACTGGTGCTTCATTAATCGTCGCTGAAAAGTTCATGGCACCGAATGTTTTTCAAATAGTTTTTAGCCACCACAACGGAATCATTATTGTTATTTTTTTTCCTCTGGCAACATTAAAACACTACAGGTAAGTCACCTGGCACTAAACCTAAAATAATTTGATGTCTGTGGAATGAGACGCAAGAGAAATGTGTTGGTGCGCTGGGTAATTTGCATGATAGAATAACCTTTCTTGTGTTTGGGAGGAAAAAAAAAGAGCTAATGTATTCAGTGTATTTGTGGTCATGCTCTTCAGTTTTTTATCACCTAGAGACTAGTATTAAATCACCTCACTGGGGGAATGAGTCGCAGGAAAGGAAAAAAAAAAAGAAGCAGCTTCTGGATCTAATGAATTCCTGGGAGAATAAACACGCCTTTGAATAAAGCCCTAATCACGAATTAAGTGGTTGTTGCCATCATACCTTTGTAGAACATACCCACAGACACAGACCCTTGAATGTGTGTGTTCAAATTATTTCCCGAGCTCCGGCAACAATGAAAAAAGATAAGAGGTAAGCTACCCAGTCCTCAGCCGGTCCGTGTTTAAAGATAGGGCAGGGCTCATTTCCAAACTAATCCCTTGTTTCAATCCCCGCTTCATTTGCTGTGTGCAGACCGCAGCTTCAAGGGTCAAACTGAAATAAGAGAGAAGCTGTCCAGGCCGCACGAAGGTCACATTTGACTTTCTCCGTTTGCTTTGTGTACATCCTCCGAATAAGATCTGTGATGTAGCATCATGATAAATTATGATATATACAACCCACTACAAACCTGCTGTGTTCATGATCAAGTTCTTTCTGTGCCAATATTGGCCCACAGACTTGCATTGAACAAGGTAGAGCAACCGACAGAACAAAGACTGGGGTAAGTTTTTTCTCAGTGAATAATCCCACTGAGCCTTCTTTGAAGGAGTTCTTACACCAGGAAGGTGGATAGGGCAGATTTTAATCAATACAGGAAAACAAGGAGCTCAGGGGACGTGAGGAGCCTACCAGTCAGGATGAAGATTAAACACCTCTGTCTGAAACACACTCAGTTCGTGTCAGAAAGCCCGGGTAACTTCAAATCCATCTATCAAAACGGTATCAAACTGTGTTTTTCTAACAAAGCAATGTTATATGACATGTATTCTCCCCTACAGCTGTAGGTGAGCAAGTGGATCATAAATCATAGCAGACAAAGCTCAGCTTGACCTCTAAACGGTTGTATATCAGGCTATTCTGATTCAGTGTGGATGTCTTTTGGCCTCAATAGGTACACTTACTTTATTTGAGCTTTGAACAATGTAGCTTTAATCCCAGAGGGCTGATTCTGCATAACAAACAATCTCCACTTCTGTCCAGCGCCTTCTCTTTGCCGTACTTTTCAAATAGACCTGAGAAGTCGGAGCGTGCCGCACCATCCCTCAAGTCTTGCAGTGTACATTTTTTTTGTATTGGAATGAGCTCATGACTGCTTCACAACGAACTAACCCTCAATGCAATATTTGTTGTGCGCATGGAAAGCTCAGAGTTTTGCTCAATGTGCTAAAATAGCCACAGTGGAGAAATTCATCAGACTGTGAAAAACAGCACTCCTGGGGAATGTAAGGCTATCTCAGATGCTGTGATGGAGGTCGTTGTTTTAAAGGAACTTTGCACAAGCACAGTGTTTTTCTGTTGTGTTAATTAGACACTCCCAGTCATGTTGGCTGCGAGGCTGGTTTTGCTGTGAAATAATGTCTTTGATTAAAAGATCCAGCACTCATGAGAAGGCCTGTGTGATAAAGCTACGCTCAGTTGGGGGAC
>OMNW01009964.1:0-17979 GCA_900303245.1 Selene dorsalis | reverse complement strand
ACCAGGAATTATGCTTTATGCAGCAGTGGTGATGCTGGGGGTAGGGGAAGGTGGGGGTCTGCTCAAATTACTGCTTTCCACTTTCCAAGGCTGTGGACAGCCTGTCTTCAAATTAAGGCTGCTAAGCGGGAGAGTCAAATTGGAATTCCGATTCTATTAAGAAGTCATGCCCAGCAGCAAATAATGCCAAATGGGCCCAGTGCAATGGGAAAGAAGACCATTATAGAGCAAAAATATTAAAGCACTGCTGATCTATTTGCTGAAGATAAACTTAGCATATGTCTCCCAGTGCTGTCTGGCCACAGCCTGCAACAATGAAGATGTCTTTTTTGGAACTTGATTAAAAAGACACGTTGAGATCAAAGTCAAATGGCTCCCGAGCACTGCAGATGTGATGAAATCTGTTACAGCGAGAAAGAATAATACATTTCTTTGATAATGGCTGTGCAACATGAAACAATGCGTACAGTCTATTTCAGCAGTTTTATAATTACTGAGACTCTGCTATGGAAATATAGCCGGTTGTTGTACTTAAGTAGAGAGGATACAAGGCTCTTTCTGGATATATTCTCCGTGGTAAATACGCATTACGTCGCATGTTCAAGGAAGAGATAGAGAAGTCATCATATTACCACCTGCGAGGAGATGTCCAAGCATCCCAATGCGTCCATTATGTTCCCTATATGCAGCTCTTGTCTGTCGATTTCTCATTTAAAGCTGTTTGGCTGCTGACAGTTCATCGGGTTCTCATCTCCAGGCCAGGGATGAGCCATCATCAGACCACATCATGCATGGAGAGGCAATCACAGCTGGGCCTTTTTTAGTCATGGTGTGTTCTCCCAATGACAAGCCCACTGGCTGTGTATTGGTTCTGGGTGCATTTGTCTGCCTGCCTGCCTTCGCAGTGGAACTTCTCTGAGGTACACAGATAGAGACAGGGGCGGGGACAGACGGGAGAGTCAGACGCATCAGGGTCATTCATCTGTAACAGTAACCAAGCAGTGTATCACACCAGCCCACTACACTATCACCCTGCACCATGCTGAGAGATATACCTGAGGACTGTCATATTGTCTGCAAAACAGTCTGGCACCAGGACCCACAGATGGCTCATTCTCAGCAGACACACACTGATCTATCATTGCCTTGTCAGAGATATACTATTCCACGGCTGCAGTTTATTGAGCCACGGATCTCCTCGGTCCTGCAGATAGCTAAAAAAGATGCACGGGATACCAAATCATATGGCCCATGAACCTGTGGGATACGGAGACTCACTCTGTCACACAGTGTTTTTGTTCCCGTTTTCTCATCCAAAGCCATTTGACATTTCCCGATAGCTGTTATTGTATGGAAGCCATCCCATTTATGCTTGTAACTTGTAGTGTGAGCAGGAAGAAATAGAGACCTGACAACCTGTTTGCGTGTGTGCAAGATACAAGCCCATCGCTGTTTGAGCAATAAGGCCCTGAAGAGATGATCACAAAAAAAAAAACCAGCAGTGATACTGTGAATGTTCCTTTAAAGAACAAACGTATTATTTTGATGGTGTCAGGATTGGTTTACATTGACTGAAACATAATTTCATGTACAGACTCAAACCATGGTTGTGTTGTTATAACCTGAATAAGCTCATCTGTCAATTTGAGTAAACTGGTTAAAATTCTTACCCGGAGATGAAAGAGTCACTAAAACATTTCACCTAACATACACTTTATCATCTATGAAACTCAGAGTGTATCAGTACTTTCTGCAGTGAGGAGTTTTTACTATAACCACAAGGATCATCATTTCTTTTTTCCTGTAATAGAGAAATCTACTAGAGCTGAGTCAAAGAGGGAGGCTGTTGCTGGCGGCTACATCTTTTTGCTGGCAGACTGTTCTATCTGGGGCAGCACAGGTGTAAAGGAATATTCTTTTAACTGGCTTATTCATGGCAACAGGAATGTACGTTCGCAGGGTATCAAAGGTTTGTGTAAACAGCTAAAGCCAAGTAAGATTTTTAGCCGAGTATGGCCAGTAGCCAGGTTGCTCTCTGCATGTAAACACAGTTTTTCTGTGCCGGGCTGTCTGTGTGTTGACTGTGCTGTGCAGGTGAGTTGCTTGTACCTGGAGCACTTAGGAGGAGGATGATTGACCCAGTCGAGGAGAGTGAGGGGGGGGCAAAGGTGCGTTTCGGGAGGCTGTCGTCGTGGAAATGCGTTCAATTGTTCTTACCTAGCCACAAATTTATTGTGTTATCTGTTAGTGTGGTTGCGCCGACTGTTACAATATTCATCTTTAGCTATGTTGGGTCAAGTAATGAATCAATATTGTTGTACTGCTGAGAAACAGGTTTCAGATTGAAGGAAAAAGAAGCTGTCAGAAAGCCTGGCTATGCCGTGGTTTACTGGAGCAATTGTCTCTGTTAGTGAAGTTAACAAAGGCATAAATAGCTGAAATGTTTAGATTTCATATAGAATTATTTAGAGAGCACGAAGGATCACTGGATCAAATGTTACATGGAATTGAAAATAATGGTAATCTAGATAAAACAGTACGACCACAACCGTTTCTACATTTTACTTCAAATATTTAACCATACACATGTACTTACTTATAATGAAATATTCATTAAGCATGTAATAATAATTTAAAGATTCTAGACTTCAACAGCAATCCTTTTTCATGTACAGCACATTAAATGATTTAACTGTAAAGCATTAGTGGCTTCATACACCAGTATTAGTGATGTATTTTCTTTCAGATGATTAATTTGATGGTGAGGAGACCGAGGCTGGTCTGGCAGCACTTTGTTATGACACGCATATTATTTTGCCTCCTAACCTTATGCTACACGGAGGTGCTTTTAAACGGGACCAGAAACAGACATTTAATTGGTCCGATAAAACAAAGCCAACTGAATATACTTGAACACTAAACACTATTATTTTCAAGCGATGAGACAGTTCTAAACAGAGTTCCACTTTCAGAAGCCACCCATTACTTGTGGAGTGACTTCTTTGTGTAGCTACCTGGGCTGCGGGTTTATTTTTACCCTCCCTATGTCCCTCCTCATTCTTTAGCAGCTTCAGGAGATGGCGTTAGTTTGGCTTCATCTCTGACAAAAGATAAATGAGCTCTGGGTCTGTGGTGATCCACTATGGCTGCCAGGGGGTTCCAAAATAGCAAACTATTTTTCATATGGAGCGAAGTGATATGGAGTGCGATGCAGCAGGCGCTAACATTTACCATATCATAGTATGCGGGAATACATTTCATTTTTCCTTTTTTTTTTTACTTTAACTTTCAACTTTCTGTTTATTGGAAGGGTGAGCTGTGGCAATTAGAGTTGATCAAGTGCACACAGAGAGCGAGCTCACTCTGGATTTTGACAGAGTTTGTAGAAAACCATCGCAAAAAAACAAAACTTAGATTATTATCCAGGAATGATTCAGCATCGTTTAAAGTATTTTAGATATAAATGTAAAATATAAAAGTCATTGTCTCCCGTGGTCTCAGCGTTCATGTGATATTCTCCTTCTCCTACGCTTGTAACAACGTGTAGTAATTAGGGCGGATTTGCAGAGCAGCGCAGTGGCTTTGATAGAATCTCAAAATTGGTCATTAATCACCTTCTCACCACGAGGCAGAAAAACAACAGTGATGTGTTTTCACAGGAAAAAATGTCCTGTGTCAACAGGAGATCCACCAGCGCTCGCTATCAGCTGAAAGAAACTTTTCCATTTAAATGAGGAGCTACAGAGCTTCCGAGGCTCTTTGAAGAGATGTGCTTGGCACAAACAAGAGCGGCAGCCTCTCCTGTGTTTTTAACAGCCGAAACATCGCTGACACCTGATGGGTGATCAAACACAAGCCATCTCTCCCCGAATCCTCATGGGGGCTCATCTTTGTACTCCTCTCTCTACAGATAAATCTGCAGACCACGCTGTTGGGACACCCCTCCACTCAATATTTACTAAAGCTCTATCACCTGACTGGATGCAGTGTATTTGTAAAGGCAAATACATTTGTTGGTTTTGCAGCATTTGCACTCTGACTACAAGCCTGTCATTGCTTTGGATATAAAGCCACCCACTGTTTTTCCGAGTCCCACTATAGATTTTCCCCTCAATATTCTGAAAGGATGAGTTGCCGGCTAAATCACCTCTGGGTAGAAGCAAGCCTGGGGAATAGAGTGAGTTCATGGGATGAACTCTTAGTGGTGCTCATAGAGAGGTCAATTTTTTTTTTCTTTTTTCCCCGTTAGTGGGACTCAAGTTTTCCTTCGTCTTGCACGTCTCAGTCCTTCTCCTTAATGATCCATCCTGCGTGTGGTGTGCGTGTGCATACTCGTTAGGGCTGTATTAGCATGAGCATTACAGGAGCAGGCGATCAGATGAAGTCCGACTGGCCACACAGGAGAAGTGCTCTGCGAGGGCCTTCGCTTGTCACCGAGGTGAGATGATTTATGATTTATTTTCCAATAACTCCCAGCCTGCTCTGTGCGTTGGGCCCTCCTGTCAACAAACGCCAGGCACGACTATCCCCCCCCCCACACCTTCCCTCCCACATCCACCGGAGAAGCTTTTCGGGTCCGGCTTCCCTTCCTCGGTTTCAGCCAAATTGGGAAGGACTTCCACAGTTATTAGCACAGCTTATTTGTACACGTGCGTGTCTGGTAATTGGAACAAGGGAAGGGATGGTGGCGAGATTAAAAAGCCATGAATGACAGAGCTCCAGTGGTGTTGGATTCAGTCGGAGGCTGGCATGCTCTGCACACCTGGGCCTCCAGGCAGATGGTGAGGGTTGAGGGTTACATAACACCAGGCTAAGCCATATGTCTCCCAACCACACAGAACCTTTAGGAAGCCCGTAGCTCACCTTCGAATGCAGTCCATGTGAGACTAAAGGGCAAGAGTGCTCTGCTCCCTGGTCCCAGACCAGGTGTTGAGCGAGTTGCTTTTCTGTGCTTCTCTTGTGAGCCCTCGCAGCAAAACAGCTAATAATTGGATGGTGGTGAACAATAAAGGTAATGATGAGTAGAATCCAATGTGTGGTCGTATGCTGTGTTGTAATTAGCAGCGAGGATGTCTCAGGTCTGACACTGTAATTGTTCAGATGAAGCAGAAATTCAAGGTGGTTGCTCTGGGCAGCAGCCCTGGTCTAGGCTAATTTCAGTTAATGGAAGTGCCTTTTGAACATTCATTGTTGTTTAAAAAGGCAAAAAGAAATGATTAAGAGGTCTGTTAACCAAAAAAGAAAAAAAAAACAACAACTCTCCTGGCTTCTCCGCACCTTATTCTCAGCTGATTCTCCACGGTAGATTTCCTCATTGTGATAGAACTCGTCGACAATGCGAGGCTTAAAAATACAAACGCAGAGGCGAGTGTACTGTATCTCACACATAAACACTTCCAGAGTGACATTTGAGACATTTTGGGATAGTTACGCTGCAGAGATGAAGCATCCAGAGGAGATTAGCGAGCTAAATGGGAAACAATAGACGCTGCAGTGGGACAGGAGGATATGATTCTTCATTGTGTTAATCACGGCGGAACAGCCCCGTCGTCTTCACCAAACAATGCCATGGTGATGCTAATGGCACTGCCAACCATGACTAAGAGTGCACTCCCAGTGATTGATAGCCAGAATTATATCAAGGTGACTTTCAGTCATCTCCATCAGGTTGTTTAGTTTGATCGATAATAACCAACAATCTTTACATAGACATGCCCGCCATACAAACTCATTCATCAGCCCGGAGTCATTATCTTAATCTTTAATTTTTGTTTAACACAGAGAAATATTTCATCCTTGTCTGTCAGAAGTATTTAACACATCTGCAGCTGTGAGAGCCTGAAATGATCATGTGAGGTTTCAAAGAACCTTTTGAAACAGCAAAAGTTATTTTTATTTACTTCTTCTTTCATCCACTTTTTCTCCAATGCAACAATGTGTCAGGAATAGTCCAATAATACTCTTTGGAGCTGGTCACATCCGTCCTTAATGTGGATGTATGAGCAGGTCAGGCCAGCTGCAGAGACGAGAGCAATGTCTCTGTCCACTTGGCCCACTGCCCCTGCCTGCGCACACAGCACAGTGTGCCCACAGGCTACAACAACAACACACAAAGAGTGCCCCATGTGCTACATCACAAATGAAAGATCAAACATCAATGTTCACCATAGGCTCACAGAGCAAGCTGTTAATCACAGTGAATTTAATGTGTTCCAGTTGAGAGACCACCTTGAGAATACTCGAGTTAAAATGTGTGTTTTATGTAGTTTTTTTTTTCTTCTTCTAAATGTCTCCACATAATAGTGTACACATCATTGTGCTGCCACAGTAGAATGGGTTGAATGGCAAATAATAGCTTTCTTTCATGTTGTATGGCTTTGCCCTGTTGGTTTTAAAGGCACACAGTGTAAATTCTGATTAACAAAGTAAAAAAAAAAAATCCCAGTGTGTTTCAGCTGCAAAACAGAGAAATATCATATTACATGTTCAAGAGAAATGCACCTTGTTATGCAAATACCTAATGCCTCTTGTCACCCTGGATCCAAACGTGAGCTTTCACCACCAGCATGCCCACATCGGAGAGTTCAGATATCAAATTTGAAAAGACAGGGGCAAATCCCAGAACATGGCAACAAATAGCCCAATGGCAGTGACTCACCTCTTTGAGAGGCTTATGCAAACCCAGGGGGAAGGTGATGGATTTTTTCCCTTACCTACAGTGAGCGGAGCAGATGCTGGAGAAAGATTCTGGACGTCACGAGAAGTAAAATATGAGCGCAGGCGTGTGTGTATTTGTGTGTACGTGAAACACTAGTTCACAGAGTTCTGGAGTTTCAATAACTTCTGAAATACTCGGAGGGTAAAAAAAAACAACAAAAAAAAACAAAAACGGATGAGAGGTAGAGATTACACACCATCAGGACACGAGGAGCTTCTCCCCAGGAAGGCCCAGATCTCTCAAGTTATATTTATGGGCTTGAAGTTGTATTTATTGACACATGGGAGACAAAAGGAATTTGCAGCAGCATGCAGATGAAACAAACAGCATATTATATTTAAACTGTCAGTTCACAGTGTGTGCCCAGGTGAAATCTTGTTTTGAACTTGGCATTTTACAAAGAAAAAAATGGAGGGAATACAAAACACATTCAGTATTAAATGGTAATCGACAAAGTCGTATCCCATTTTGTTCATTATTTAGAGTTGGAGTGCATCATGGGAACATCATTTCAACTTAAAGCCAATGAGCATATCAAATTGAATAATATGTTTTTCTGTTGTGACTAACAGATCTTTTGCGATTACTCATAATGTAATTAATTAATTCTTGTTAGTGCCGATCAAACATCTTATTTCTATCTATCACCTTATCCGAGTTCACATTGTAATATCGTGATTTACGCGATGTGAATTCATAACAACACTGCTCCGTGTCTCAGTGCCGAGGTTGAAGTGAGCTTGATTAACTTTTTTTCCTGTGCCCGTTCTTTTTATGAAACACTTAACTTTTCTATTCATATCTTACAATTTTTCAGCCTCGCTAATGCAGGCATTGTTTATTTTGAAAAGGTCATTAGAGATGTGAAGAGAAGCGGGCTGTGTAGAAATGGTTTGATTGAGGTAGTGGAGGTGGCTCTGGCATCGTGAGTTATGGACACCCAACAGAGAGGAGCCTCTTCATTAGTGGAGTGATTAAAATTGATGGGAACCTATGGAGCTCCAGCTCCCCTGAACTCCCTGGAGCATGGCTCTCATTCTGCGCTCATTTATTTGGGACTTTGTGTTGATCAATAAAAGGTGCCTGCTGCTCACTATGGGGTCTGACTGGGGAAAAAAAAACCCACCTAGGAAAAAGAGAAGAGACTTGTTTTGTTGTTGAAGACAAACATTACTGTGAACAATTCGAGCTTCAGAAAACCTTGGGGAAAACGACAGCTTTGGCTGTTGTCTCTATGTAATTTTCTTTACAGGCTGTCTATTTTAGTAGTGGTGAATTTTAGGCTGTTTTTAAGCAACCCACACTGTTTCCAAAACATAGTTTCAAAAAACTTCAAGTTTGGTCACACTTCAACCTAAAGAAAGACATTTTCAAGAGAATGAAAACACCGTGATTCATCTATGAAGCCTGTAAATGTGTCAACAAACTAATTTATGGGTGCACTCCTTCATTAGGGATGTACTTCATGCAGAAAACACTGTGCAGCAGACAGTCAGTGTGGCATTGTACTCATGAGCCTGATATTGTGTGTGGAGCGTACTGATGTAGTGTTTGTTAAGGCTGTGAATGCTGTTATGATGTTGTTTTAATGATCAAGTCTTGAAATTAATTGCTAATATTTTTTTTTACACTTCAGGTGTTTTCCCTCACTCTCAGACTATGTGGAATGCATATGAATCCCAGTCGTCTGATTCATCAAGAAAATTAGTTTTTTTTTTATTAATGGTTTCATCTTTTTTATCTGTTGTGAAATTAATTTGCTTAGGTCTAGCAGTACACACTGCAGATTACAACAGTTTTACACACCAAACATCATATTGATTTAAGACGTTTTCATTTTCAGTCTGCGCAGCCTTTGTAGAGAGAGTAATACACTTGAAACCATAGTCGCTAAAAGGAACAGGGATTAATTTCTGTGTATTGGACCAGAGCCAGATAATGGGCAGAGATGCTCAACAGAGTCCAGACTCTCTTTGTCTGTGTCCAGCTCTGCTCATTAGAGTGGTGCTGTGCAGCTCATGGCCCATCGCTCCCCACTGCTATGCAGGGCCTTGCCTAAACAAACAGAGATGATGTGAATCACATGTCAGATGATTGCAGGAAACAAGAGCTTTTGCAGCGCTTTGGGTTTACAGCACAACATGCATGACTCAGGTTCAGGAAAGGTTACCTTAAAAATCTAATCTGTGGCAGAGAAGTGAAGTATTTATTGAAATTTCTTATCGGCACTGCTGCATGTTCAAACTAATATTGCAGTCTGATTAATGTCAGTTCTTCTAGGATTAATTTTGAGTGTTTCATTTGGTTCACTATACTTACTGTAATTAGTGATGCAATGGCCTGATACACTGGATTGCTTTTGGCACCAATACTGACCTCATGTAATGTATCAAATAATAGCCAGATACACCCAGTCTGTATGAACTATTGCATTGGATAAAATTTGCACAAACCTAAAATGAATGTTGTTATATGAATGTCTCCAGTGATATGACTTTAAAGCCTCATATTGCTGTTTATGTAAAGGAGAGATGAAATCTGTTCTACAGAAAGAGGAATATATCGTTTGTCGTAGAGTTTTGTCATCAGAACACTGGATGAGAAAATGAGGATAAACATGCACTAATACTCATCACACTGCATGTGATCTGCTAGACCCCATTCATGGAAAATGTAAAATTTGGAATCATCCATTAATTAATCATAGAATAACCCACTGTTTTTATTTATTCATTGTAGATGATGTCATAGAGCAAAGTCTGCATTCAGGAAAAATTCACCAAGAAACAGCAGCATCTTCGACTGAAGCCTTGTGCTCAGCTCAAATATTGCCATGTTTAGATCATAGTTTTAAACTAAGGAACTGTATGCAGATCACTGGAGCTTGGATTTAACCTGTTGTGAAGTTTCCTTTATGTATTGATAAAAAGGACATATCATTTAAACCTAAACCAGCCTGTCCAATATAGGCTTCCTCTGGCTCTACTGGAATCAGCATGGATACTGTATATGAACCAGTGATCAACAAGAAATTAGAGGACAGAAATACCAAAAATATCCATCCTTCCTTCCATCCAGTATCTGTACAGGGGGAGACAGTCCGAGTACGTGAGGAGAACATTCAAACTCTACAGTCAAATCCCAGGCACAGGGTCTAAACCCAGAACTGAACCCGTGACAGATATTCCATCATTTGTCCACCAGAGAGCACTGACTAGTTCAGTCAGTACATATCATTCACAGATCAATTTTGCTAACAATGTTTGTGACTCCAGAAATTAAGCCTGACTATATAGAACACAGGTTTCAACACAAGTCGCCACAGTGGTTTTACCGTGCTGGCGTGTAACATGTAGGCTTTGTCCGGACTGCAGTGGCCATGGGTTTGATTCTGCCCTGCCGCTCTTTTCTCTCTCGTCTCTTTCCTCGGCTCATCTGTCTCTCTGTATTGTCTTATGGTAATAAAGGCAAACGTGGCCAAAAAAGGACCAGTTCCAACACTAACAGACAAAACACAATACTAGATATAACTTAGTCCTTGGTCTTGGTTAATTTTCCCACCAAAAGACATAAATCTACTAATCTGGGAGAACCACAGACATACCATGAACTGTTGGCTGTCCTGCTGAGGCCTACTGTCTCTAGGAAGCAAACAGAAGTCTAGAATTAGAAAAATATTGCAAAAGTTCAATATAAACATTGACTTTGAACCCAATCTGTAACCATGTTTATTTATGCATGCTTTAAGAGCAAAACTTTGCTAGCTCTTGTGTCTGGCCCCATATTTGCTCTTAAAGGTGGTATTTGAAATGTTTTTAATCACTCAGTCTTTAACAGTTGTTGTGTTTAATCATCCATCAATAACATCAGTGTGTGCAGGACCGTTTGTCAGGCCCCTTTTTTCTCATGCGGTAGCAAACATGATGTGTTATTCCAGTTCCAGGTATTGCTGGGAGAAAGTGACAGTATAAGACAGCTGTGATTTTTTATTTTTTTTATTTCATTTTTTCAGAAAACCTTCATCTGTCTTCTGTGTGATATCTGATTTGCTTTTTGACTTCCTTTTACCTGCAGCGGTATCAGAGCTCCACTTCAATTTTACAGCCTGTAATCTGTACGAGCTGACACTCGGTGTCAATCAAACGCCACGCACACTGAACAAATAATTGTACAGATTTTAACTCGTACTTTTAGTTAAGGAGTATAGGATATTAATTATGTTTTTTTTTTCACAAATCCTTCAACTTTGGCGCAGGCATTGCTCAGAGAAAAACGTATTTGATAATTAAACTTGGATCCTAGGGTGTATTAAAGGTTTGTAGTGACTAGATACCATCTGAAGTGTTTTCAGCTTGGTCTGCAACCTTTGACTGTGCTTTATTAGTTGGTCTTACAGCTAACGAGGGAATTGGAGTCCTACGCTTGTATAAGTTTTTTTTTTTAATGATTTTTTTTCCACAGCATGGGCTATGGTAACTAGGAGGTTTAAGCGTGTGAACTTCAGTGTTGGCAAAACTGTTAATTTTACATGTGTACACACTTTCGGATCTGCCAGCAAATCATGAAATAAACATTTGCTGCTCAGAAGCTAATGATATCTAAATTGTGAACAATAAATTTTAACAGAAATAAAATGACTTCTTTTGACTTGAGCCCTCTGATTTCTGTGTGGACATTTCACCCTCCCTAGCCCAGCGGATCCAGAGAGAGGCAGGCTTTGAGGAAAGTCTTTTTGTGTTAAAGCCTTTGAATATCTATTCTTTATGATCTCTATTCCCTCTGCTGAAGTTCAGAGTGTGCGTGAGCGGAGGAAGGGGAAGGGTGGAATCATAACACTGATGATGAGATGACACCGAACACACTTTGGAGAGCATTTTTGATTCTTTACACATTTTCCTAAACTCAGACAAATATATCCAGAAGCTATCACTGTATTCCATAAGCTGGTTCGATGAATAATGGTTGTTATGACAGGGAGCAGTGTCAATCAGACATGATAGCTTGAAGAAGTAAAATAAACATGAAACAAGGCGAATAAAAAGAGAGTTATATAAAGCTCTCCTTGATGTTCAGCATCGTACCTCTTTACCCCTGGTGTGTCTGTTCTATAATGGCACAAAGTAGGGATGGGTTGGCGCTGTCTTTTTCATCTGTCTGCCTTTTGTTAGTATGTTGAGAGGGAGAGTGAGGAAGGAGGAAGAGGAGGAGAGTGCTGGGGATTGGACCCGGTCCCTGCACACCCAATTAAAGGAATCTTCTGCTCAAAGACACAGTCTGGCAACATGTGTTCTGGCATTTGTCTTCCTGAGTGTTGTGATTTACGGTACCATGGAGCTAAAGGCTAAATTAGCAGCCGCCCAACATCAGAGACCGCACGGTAACGTTGGCCGGGCGAGGTTTGTCAGATAGGATCAGGCAGGCAGTTTTGCTGCTGTCTTGTTTTCGTGCTCATATTCAACAGTACAGGCAGCCGACCATGCTGCTTTGTTGACTCCAGAGTCAAAATAATGTTCGCTGTAATGTCACATCCGCAAATTATATTTAGCGTAATGTTTCTGTCGACACGTTAAGAAGCCAAATCAAAGAAGTCGCTAAACACATCGGAGCTAAACATTCCTCTTCTCAGCCTCTGTGTCTTAATAACTTGATATGACTATACAACACTTTCCAGTATGTTGCAGAGTGGGGGATGAACCTTCGCTCCTTGGCAGCGTCAGGTGGACTGGACTTGTGCGGCTGCTGTCATCAACACGCGTGTGTGTGCCATACAGCCATTAGATATTCCGTCCCGCACGAACGGTTGCTTTGTCTCTTCTGAATCTTTTTAAAACATAAACTCTAATTGAGATGCTCCTTCCCAAGACGCTGCTTTGATCTCCTCCTGTGAGACCTGTTTGTGCCACACAGGAGTCTGTGATAAGCCTCAGAACCAGGCAGCAATTACACTACTAATTACACAAGCACAAATCCTTGACCTTGCACTTGATGTACCTGCCTCCCTGCTTTGCCTCGGAATTCAACCTCTTGATCAAGCACACAAACAAAAACAGACGCGGTCGTGCGCAAACTCGTACGCAGAAACACAAAGGAACCCCCTTGTGCTGAATGCACAAATGGTATACGGTAGTTTCTGTGAAGTTTGTGGGATGTGCCGCCCCAGCAGCTTGTGTAGAGGTGTGTGATCTCACAAGGTGAGTGGATGCTGGGGGAGGAGGAGGAGGAGGAGGAGGAGGAGGCTGCCTTGCGGTCAGCAGGGAGGCAGCGGGCCTCAGGGAAAGGCTCTTAACTTCTGTCAGGCACAAATAACCACGCCATTTTTCACCCCCCGATTTTTAACTGCGGAAATCATCCCGGTCCCCAGTCATATGAACTTTACGCACATGCCATGAGTCAATTCTTGCTCTGACGGAGAGGAATTCACCCTCACCTGCCAATCTTTATTTCTTTGCTGCAGTAGGACTTCCTCCTTTCTTCACAGTTTCTTGGATTATTTATCTGGTGTAATGTGCCCACTGTAGACCGCATGAAGGAATAACTCTCAAACTATCCTATCACCGAGCATGGATGAGTGCAGCGTGACAACCCGAGCTGTATTTATTTCATGCTTTTGTAGCCAAGACAGTACAGCAGGCGGTAACACTAGTTCATTATATCAATTGTCTGTTGCCTTAGCGATGTCCTTATTTGCCCTATCGCTTGCAAATAGCACTGCAATTACTCAGCTGCCATAATTGGACAAATGTAACCAATAATCAGTGTGAATCTCAATGTCATTGCTGCTTTTGATGTGGAAAAGGCAGAGCAGAGGGACCATCAACACATCTGTTTTCTTGATAATATGACCTTGAAAAAAAAAAAAACAGAAGTAGAAGTAAATAAATATGGTATCTGTTTTAACCGCACTTCTCGTTTTGCATGCTGACAATTTCCCCTTCAATATCAGCCTGGGGCTCGGTGTGGACACAGTGATTTACTGTGGTCAGGCTGCTGCTAGGTGGTGCTATCGGTAGCACAGAGACTGGACTCTCAGTGAAGCAGCACTCCAGAGGCACCTGTAAATCGTAAATGTAAAGCCATCCAGTAAGCAGCCAAGTTGTTATGTATGTATATATGTATATATATTGCCAAGCTCTGTGTGTATATACAGTTCAATATACAGTTTTTGAGAATTTGCTGAAACCAGCGCGTCTTCAGTGCGCTCCCAGGTTTGCACCCGTGAAATGTATAAGAACGGGTGCCCCCCCCCGTGCTCGCGCATGTTGCCATACATCACATCATTTAACACTTTGAACTGTCAGGAACGTGTCACTCAGTCTCTCTCTTGATACCCTCATGTGTCAGAGTGAAATCATAAATACAATCATTTCCCCAATGTTGGCTTTTTATTCTGTCAACCGTTTCAAAATGTGACTGTGCCTCTTCATTTCCGACGCATGAATAAGTGAAAGGCCATTAATATGTCTCTTTCATTACACCCTGGCAGTCTGCGGTGCATGCGCATGCAAAAGACCGCGTGTTTGCCGGGCTCGGGTTCTGATGTCCGATTTGTAAGGCAGCAAAGATATGTCACCACGTCCGCATGAAACAAACGCGTCAGTCTGAGAGTTCATATTCTGTCTCTGCCGGTTAAATCCACGACTCGCTGAAAATGAGAAGCAGAGGAAAGTTCATTTCACCAAAATTTCTCACTCAGCTGTTTTGAATTGTGAGCAAAATATTTTCATCTACTCTCAATTCATTACTTTTTATTTCATAAACTGCGACTCCTCCTCTCCTTCTAGAGAAAGTTATAGAATAAAAAATATTATGTTCCATTTATATATTATACTGTTAAAATTACAGGTAACCTTGCTTACTCTGGGAGTTTATTTTGAAAGCAAATATTTTTCCAAATTAAAAGCCACAAGCATTGTAACGATTGTGCTTGTGACCAAACTGGTCAAACGCATTTTCCTGTGTGTTTTGTCTTAAGATCACACCGTCCTTTGACAAACACATTTTTCCTTCTTCCGTATCGCCACTCCCAAGACAAGATTAGAGGGGAAACTCATCAGTCTCCTTGGCTGTTGTCTGATAAACTTTTTATTTGAAGGGTGTCCTGTCTGGTGTCTCTGGTGTCTTCCTCCAGTGCACTCCTGATTTGAAATATAGCCTTACATAATGAGGGAGAAAAATAGAGCGGTGTTGCACCCCTGAGCCGGTGTCAGCTTAATCAATCATTTTTAAACACAGGCAGGCATGCTTACTCTACTCGCTTCACATCCGCCACATCCTTCCCCTGCTCAGCGACGTGACAGCGGCATAATTCATTTTAACGCAAAAATTAAACCAGCAGCATCAAACTTGTCCTTGCATCCCTTTGGTTTAAACACAGAGCTGTGTGCTGGTGCTGAGTGTGTGTTTATGTTGTATCTGTTTGTGTAGTCAGATTGTTCTATAGGTACAGAATAGGAATAATAATAAAAAAAAAACGTTCCGCTTCTCATGTTAAACGCAAACACACCCACGTAAAGAATGTTCTCATGTACCTGTGTACATTTTAATTACAGACGAGGGCGTGCGTGCGCGTCTGAGCTCTCGTCATACCAGTTATGCAAACGTGCACCGAGCGCGCTCGTGTCCATCTCGAGTTCAAATGTCTCAGCTCCGATGCTGAACATGCAACAGGCGTGGAATGTTAGCGCAGGGTTCACGCGGTCAAATCGCAGTGGGTCAGGAGGTCAGGGAAATTTGGAGGAGCTGAAGCTGAGCAGAAGGAATGGAACTTGGCCTCTCTTCACTTGGCAGTGAGAGATTCCTGCTGGCTTTGTGTCAAAAAGTCGGCCTTCAGCGCAGCTCAGCTCCAAAAGTTATATCATGCGCTTGTTGGGGAGTTACACGCAGCGAAAACACGTGGAAGATTATTCCTGACCCTGACCAATCCAAACCTAAATATGACCTGTGCTTGAAGATTGAATATCTTGCTTGATTGACACATTTTTGGCACCTCACTCATGTTCATAATTGCATTTTCAGTTAGTGGACCGTATTCACTCTGCATCCACTGCAACACTTGGCACTATTTACTTTCATGTGAATGATATAATGAAGTGATTATCAAGCTTGACAACAGACAAATATATGAAAAGTCGTCACCCATTAGGCTGCACTTAATACAAGTGATTATTTTCACAGACTGACAGACATCAAAACACACATCACGGCTTTTAACGACATCACATGGGATCTATGTTTGTGCAGTGAGGACACAACAGTAATGCAGCACTTCACTGAGGGCACATGACTTTCAGCTTACACAACGTTGTATGAATGTACCACGTGTGTAGATGCTCTCAAATGATATTGTCTTGATTTATGTTTTAAATACATTATTAATACTATGAATTGAGAAAGGGGCTAAAGCACACAAACTTTAATTCCTTATTACACTTATGTGGTTGGTGAAAAATGTGGTGGAAACTTCACAGACGTCAAAAACGTTTGGTAAAGTGAAATTAGTTGATGTTACACACAGGCATTGTGTGTTTAGTCAAATTTACTGGTCAAGAAATGAACCAGTCATGGTGTTTATAATGAAGCCCTTCACTATAATACAATAAGCATTTACATAAAAACAAAAACAAGTTGTGTTTCAGGTGCAAGCACAGTCAGCCTTATGTCTATTTCCTGGTTGGCTTGTGTAGCAGCAGTGTGGCCCCGTGCTGCTGAGGAGGGCAGGACCATGTCAAAGTCCACGTGCACCGCTTTGAAGAGGCGTGGTTCCGCCTCGCAGCCTGTCCGCCGATCACATGCAGAAAGCATGGTGTTTGGAAGCGCTGCGCAACAAGCGCTGCGTGGATGCCAGTTGCCGGAGTGACGTTTGATGCCGGGCTCGTACGTGACACCGTATCGTGGAGCGTTTTCTCTCCCAAACTGCTGTCAATAGTCACTTTTATCAGGCAGAGCCGAGACACGCACAGGTTACACCGAGAGAGGGAGAAGGGAAGGAGTCCTTTCATCAGCTCCAGCAGACTGCTCACTAATACAGCCCGCTCCTCCCACAGGCTGATGATGATGATGATGATGATGGTGGTGGTGATGATGATGATGATGATGAAAATAATGACGGGTGCTTTGACTCTGGCTGTTTGAAGTCGTTGCAGCAGTGTTATGATGGGGAGCTGCAGCCACAGTGAAGGAATTCACAACACATCATTTCCTGTTGCCACCGCAGCTTATTCCTGCAAACTTACCCACTTACCCACACACGTGTTACTGATGATGATTTCGCCATTTATTAAAATACACTGCTGCTGCTGCCGCTGATGATGATGATGATGATGAAAGTGGCCATATTTATCTGGGAGGGATTTGTGATTGAAGCCAAAATATCAACCCCCCAGTGACCAGAGCTCATATATGAATTCATTATAGTCAGTTTAATGGCTTAATGAAATAGTTTGGATCGTGCACTGATGCAATTGCATGTCATGATGATGTATTTCTGAGCATTTGGTCAGTGTTCAGTTCCACATGCAGCAGCAGCCTATAGGTGGTACCGTCACTGTTTGGCCCAACTTGCACCTAAGATGAGCCACGGGCGCGTGGAAGTGCCGGGCGAGGTCTGACTGCAATAAAATGTTGTCATTTCCATGTAAAACTGCGCAGGGTCGATGAGCATGGATTACTTTCAGGCCTACATCTATTCTTCGGCTATTGACAACCTCTCCCTTTTCAGTTTGCATGACTGGAGCTCTCACTAGCGCTGCTAGTGGACAATCAGACCTACACACCCACCCCTAGACACACTCGCATTTCTCATTTCTTACTTCTAGTCTAAATTAGATAGCAAGGCGTAGTGTCGGAGCTCACAGATCGCATAGAATTAGTTTCAAGTATTAGCAGTAGTTAAACAGTAAAGCTGAAATTCAACATGGAGTCCCCTCCAGATCCAGCGAGCGACCCGGGCAACAGCGCCTCGGAGCCGGCTACCCCGGTCAGGGAAACCCCGGTAAACCTGGAGACGCTCCGGAAAGCGGACCATCCAGCCCCGGTTCGGAGGCAGACCTGCTCCAGCACCAACAGAGGTAAACGGACCGCATTTCGCTTTTCACTCTGTCACAAATCAGGACCGATCGAGGAGTATTTTTTTAATGAAACTTCCAACAAAATGAATTAAATCGCTTCCCCCCATAAATAACTGCACACTGTCTAAATTCACCCAACCACAGTGACATGGCTTTTTTTTTATATTTAAATATATATATATATATATTTAGTCC
>OMNW01009963.1:29745-47300 GCA_900303245.1 Selene dorsalis | reverse complement strand
TTGTTCAGTGAAGTCACAGTAACATTTACTGACCGGAGACTAGGTGACGTGAGGGCACGAGAGGAGGAAGGAGGGGTTATATCACAGCATCGTCTTCTCCCAGGCTTTATCACACTATTCACACAATGGGTTGTTTCAAAATATTTGTTCCACACACTTCACCATGAGGATTTTGGATTCATAACTCCACACGCACACGTAAATCTATGAACAGTATAGCCACTTACCTGTATGAACACTTTGGCTCACACACAAGAACATAGAATGAAACAAGTGCAATTTGTCATAGCTCAGTCCCTCCTTTGAGAGGGAGTCCAACATTTGGTCTCGGTCTCTGGTTGTGACACATATAAAAGAGACAGATAGTGGAGGGCTTCCCCACATGGCACATGACAACAGTGTTTCTAAAGCAGTTACAGTGCATTTCAGAGTAAGACAGTTGAGGAGAGCTACTAAGTGCCTCTGGTAACGGAAACATGCTCTAATATGTGGTTCCACTATGCATGTCTGGGTGAAAGAAATCAATGACACAGTGTATCTACAGTGCATTTGTTCTGATGATAAAGACGTTGATCTGAAATCGATTGGAAATCCAGTCTGTGTGGTCATATGATGATCTGACTTGTGACCGGATTCAACACATTATAAAGTGATCGCTATTCTTTTCCTTATAAATCCCTGTTTGGCCTCAGATATAACTGCATTGTATGATATGTTTTAGGTATAGATTTAATTTTATATCACCAATTTCAGTCTTAGGGTGGATTACATATTGATTATTTAAAAAAAAATTAAAAAGTTAAGTTAATCATTTTGAGGAAAATACTTACTGGGTTTCTCATGGAGAGTTTGTTGAGAAAATCAATCTTTCTCTCAAGTCTTCTTGTTAGCTTAGCACAATGGCTGATAATGGGGACACAGCTAGTTTAGATCAGTGTGATGTTCTCAAAGCAGCATCTGTAATCATCTAAAATCAACCCATCTAGTGCTCTGTTAGTCTGTTTCTTAGCCAATGAATAACCACATTGTCCTTTTATAAACTGTGTTTATACAGTTTAAACTACTGAACTAATGTGTTAATTTGTGATCATTAGAGGTGCTGGTAGGAGGAATTTGGTGTCTTGCACTGAGCCAGGCTAGCTGTCTCCCTTATTCTCAGTATTTATGCTGCATAGGTATGAATCCCTTCATCTTATCTCCACCAGAAAGAAAGTGAGCATATATCCCAAAATGTCAAACTATTCCTTTGATTGATTTATTTCCTGGTTGATCAGTATGTGGGTTGGTGGTCTCAGTGCTGGGTCTCCACCTCCACCACAGTCCAGTCTCCAGGTGGGGAGCTGCCCCGGCTGTCTGGAGAGTAGCTGCTGACGGAGGTGACTGTGGCCGCAGGGGGGCTGAACTGTGGCAGCATGTTGGGCCACATGCTGCTCTCCAGGGGGCTCAGGGTGCCCCCCGTCCCAACAGGGAGGAGGAGGAGAGGTGGGCAGCCCCCATCTCCAGACAGCATCAAGGTCTGGTTGATGAGCTGCTGCACCATGTCCACCTTCTTGTTCCATTCCAGGTCCTGTGGAGGCACTGGACGCAGCTGCCTGTGGAAGTCCTGAGCAGCGCTGTGGGAGGACAGCACCTTCTTCCCCACCATCTGTCTGTTTCTGTTCTGCTCCCCCCTGGCCTCGTCCTCCTCGTCGCTGGTTTCCATAGCTTCATAGATGGTGCAGAGACCAGAGGATGGGGAGACCATGACTCCAGTGGGGCTCCTCCTCAGCTGTTGCTGCTGCTGGATCTGTTTCTGCTGCATACGGTACTGCTGCTCCAGCTCCAGCTGCCACTGCAGAACCTGCCTGCGTTGGCGGTGCTCCTGCTGCTGCTGCTGCAGCTGCAGCTGAAGGAGCTCCCTGCGCTGCTTCTCCAGCTGCTTCTGCTGCTCCAGCCTCAACCGCTCTTCCTCCAGCCACTGCTTCTTCTGCCTCTCCTGTTCTTGACGGTGCTGCATCTCCCTCAGCTTCTGCTGGTGCTGCTCCAGTCGCCTCAACTGCTCCCCGCCGCCACGACCGTCACTGCCGGCCTCGATCAAAGGAGGAGGGGGTGCCATCTTGGCAAAATGTGCTGCAAGAGTTGGATCAATGGGCCTCCTGTTGCCAGGGACTAATGCCAGGTAGTGGCCATTGGCTATACGAACAGTGGCTGTGTGGTTCTGGTTCTCGTTGTCTTCCTGTGAGTATGTTTGCAGCTTGCGGTCTCCATCCATTAGATCTCTCTTCTCGTCTCCTGTGAGACAGTCAAGATCACTTGGTTGCATCCATTAGAGATGCATGCATCAAACAGAACAGGTGGAACAACAACAGGGGCCAGGAAGAAGAGGGTTCAGGAGAAATCTGACAAGAGGGCGAAGGTGTGACGCAAAAAGAAAGGGGTTCTCAAAATAAAGACATCCATGACAGAGGAATACGATACTGTATACTGCATCAACAAACCAGGAAAGAGGAATACATCATAAGGTAGTTAGTTTTCTCTCAAAAGTTGTACTTCCTTTTATATAACCATGTTTTCCTGTGATTGATTTAATAATGTGAGCTACAGTTCTCACTGCAGGTACAAAACTTGTGTTCTCATGGAATATGTTCGTGATCAAGACAGCAGCTATAAATACACAGTACGATACAGACAACAGGCATTTGAAGAGACAAATGAAGACACAGGGAATAAAAGTGACAAAACATCACACAGAAGTGACCACACTCTGTTAATGAAAACATGATAGTGCAGTTAACATTTGATTAACTTGCTTCATGTAATTCATGGTCACCAAGCCATGAAATTGATGCAGCATGTTCAACTAACTTTTATGTAACAGTTGGAAAACAAGTTACTAGTGTGATTTTGAAAGGAGGGGGTCTGGGGTGTGTTTCCATGTCAACAGGAGCAGGCAGGTCAGAGGAACAACGCATGAAAGGGAGAGAAGAGTTTGGTTTCCTTAGGATTCAGCATTCAGGTACATTCTTGTGGCTTGTACAGAGAGGAGATGCTCCAGTATGTCTGAGTGCATGTTTCTATGTGCTGAGTGTGAGAGTGGAACATTCAGGAGGATGCAGACAGATCTGAGTAGGTTTCACCTTGTTTGAGGTACTTATGCATGTAAATCCTGAAGAAGGACAGTAAGGTGTGTGGTGCATTACCCATCTGATTTCCATTAAAGAAACCATGTGAAGTTTTAGGCCACTGAAGGTGCTATGGAGCTATATTTTTACTGGTATGTCCCTGTTGTGTTTGCAAAAGTGTGTCCGCTGCTACAGGATTCCCAATTTTAAAAGTCGGTGTGGACAACACACCAACAAATGTTGCAGTGTGCCCACATAGGCAAAGAGGAAGACTGAAAACTGGCAAGTAAACAATGAAGAATTAAAAATATTCAGCTTTGCAAATGTTTGGAAAAGGGGAACTCCTCAGCACATTTGATAGACCTCAAGGATAAACATGTTTTACAATAAGCATTTGTTTACTGGAAGCTCCACGGGGCACGTCTAACTGTGCCTCACTACCAAACATGTGTTCTCAATGTGATGTTGTCCAACTAGTGTTGACTCTGACACTGTCATGAAGGCATTAGCATGCTGGAGAGCAGGGCATCAGGACACCAGGTGGATTACCTGTTCGATTTCAACCAAAATTCCATTTTAGATACAACATTGTACAATGTTGCATCACTTCCTGTTTACCACTTATTCCCATGACGAAAGGTAGGAGAAGCCATGGGAAATTACTTGTGCAAACATTCAAATACACATCGATTCAAACACGAGGACAGTAAGTTCAGGCATGCTGGATCCACAGGGGAAATAAGAAACAGGAACAAAATGCCTTGCAATGATGTTTTAATGGAATTTTGAAAGATAACCTAGTGTGAACCATTCATTTATGAACATGTCTAGTGTAGAATTGTTTCAAATTCAATGTAGTACACAGTCTGTTAGTTAAACATGCAATATACTGTTGAAATAGTAAACCAAACGCCCACTATGAAAACGTTTCAGTGAGTGTAAAGCTGTGGTAGCGATGAAGGACAATGCAGGGTCTCATCACAAATAGTAGGCTAGTTGTTAGTCTCTTCTGGAACACAAATGATCAGCTAACTTAGGCTTGAAGCTTAGCCACTTAAAACCAAACGCCTGAAACACATACTGTACGTGACTGCACGTTATATACCTTAACGACCTATGCAAAGAGCGCAGAACCTCTTGAAGCACACATTAAAAACTTCACCAACTGCAATCTAATACTCCCAGACCTACCTTAACAAATCTGTAAGGGCCAAACAGCCTTGTTAATACCTAGCCTTTATTTTGACAGCTAAAAGTCTTGAAACAAGAACACAATCTTTTAAAAAGGAGCATGTGACTATCGCTATGGTGCTGTTGAACATGAAGCGTGTGTACACAGGTTAGGGAGGACCAGGTTTTAACAGAACAAAACAAACAAACAAAAAAAAAAAAACAACCAACAAATAAGCAAATACAAAACCCAAAAAAAGAAAAAGAAAAGAAAAAATCATTGACATTTGTTCGGTAAAAACAGTAGGATAAATACACAATGAGTCCATTTCATTCCATTTGTTTGTTTGTTTTTTTTTTTGTCTTTTTTCGGTTTAAAAGCTCAGTCACATTGGACCAATCAGTCAATACCCCATCAGGGGCTACAGAATATGCAGTGTTACTTAAAAAGAACATTCTACTAGAAAATGGTAGTGGCTATTGTACATAAAGGAGTTTAAGCCATACACTCATAACCATGACCATAACAGTATGAAAGAGGGAGGCTTCATTTAAAAATTGCTACAGTCTGTTTTTCCCATCTCCTTTGTTCATTTTTTAAAATCTTTTCCTACAATCTCGCTCTCCTTTTTTTTTTCTTCTAAGCCATCTAACCCAACTGGAGAGAAAACGAACAACAGGTAAAAGGGGAGGGTTGCGGGGAAAAGGTGCATTCCGGGGGGTAATAGGAGGGACTTATACGTTACCTGCCAGAAAACTATCAGTCTTATCACAAATGGTTGAGTAGTACGGTGGCTGGCTCTCGCCGGTGTCTCCGGATTCCTCGGCCCCGAGGAGGTGACTGGGCTCCAACGGATCGACTTCCCCGAGGTGGTCTGCTGCAACCTTTCCCCCCAGCATGTAGTGGTGCTCATCTAAACTGGGCTCGATGTCTCCTGGGAGGCCCAGAGGCATCAGGTCCACGGGTCTGCCCAGCAGGTTCTCAGCCTGGGCAGCGGCAGCAGCTGATGGCAGGGTCAGCTCCTTGATGAGGGAGGGGTCCTTGGCCTCCTCAGGCAGCTGTTCCTCGTTCTCCAGGGAGAAGATCCCCGGGCTTTTTCCGCAGCTTTCTGCCATGGAGTGGGCGTTGGAGTTGGAAGTGGTGCAGTCGAAGCCGTAAGATGCTACAGAGTTGGCTGACTGAGGGGTGGCGCCACCTCCGTCCTCCTCGCCCTCTCCGGCGTGCGTGTCTCCGGCTTCCTCGTCCTCCTCCAGAGCAGGGAGATTACAGGTGGGAGTGGGGCTTTCAAAGCCAGCACTTTCATCCATCATCATCGGTGCATCAGGGTCGTTTATTTGCATCTCGCCCTCTGTATCACTGGCCTCGTCTCCAGAGGTGGTGGGGGAAGACGGGGCGGATGCTGGAGCGGTTGGGGGTCCGGTTCCCAGGACCTCATCAGCAGGGAGTGTCTCAGCCTCCTCTTCTTCTCCATCACCTTTCTCCAAGTGGATACCCAGGTCCTGCTCCATGTCGGGATGGACTGAAGCAGGCACCGGGGTCTGCTGCTTGTCTGAGCGAGACTCAACCCCAGAGCTGCTGTCGTAATCGCGGAGTTCCTCGGGCGTGCTCGTCTCGCTGCTGCTGTGGGCCGCCAGACCTGTGCCGCTCAGGGTGCTGGACTGAGACATGGCTACAGCCGGGGCAGCCAGCAGGATGTGAGCGTCCTCGGTGGCTGAACCCTTCATCTCCTCATGGGCTGACTCGTGCTGCAGGGGCTCTTGCTCTGATTGAGGAGCGAAGGAAGGGGCGCTGCTGTCCAAACATGCCTGGGCAGGAGACTGAGTTGGTGTCTCAGACTCAGCCGCACCGTGGTCAGACAGAGGGCTGGGGGACGAGATAGAAAGCAGCGAGGATGGTTGACCCCAGGTGTCAGAGAAGGGGTTGGTCTGACCCCAGGAGGAGGCTGGAGGCATGCAGGGTGGAGGGACAGATCGGTTCAGGTTATCTAAACGCTCCTCCTCATTAAAGTCATCTTCATCTGCATTTCCACAGCTCTCTGTCACACCTTCACTGTGCATCTCTACATCTTCATCCTCCTCCTCATCCTGTTCCCGCTGCTGGAACGCCTTGTGATGCTCCTCTACTCTCTCTGAACTAAGGTCCATGTCATCCACCCGCTCATCCTCTTCATCCTCGTCCTCGTTGGCCAGCGTTTCCACGTTGGGAGAGCCCATGAGATTCCCATCTCCCTCAGAACCACGGAGGCTTGAGTCCACCAGTGCGTCTGAGCTCTGGGTGCCCTCAAGAATTGCAGTGTGCTGGGTGCTGCTGAGGTCAGAGACGCCCTGCTGCCGACTGCTGGTGCAGCTGCTCACATCCTCAGAGTCCATCCCAGACAGGAGGTCGTCACCATGCCAACCTGCTGACCCGCCAAAGGCTGAGGACCGAACCTGGAACTCGTCAGAGTGCTGAGACATGCTGATGTCAGTGATCAAGGATGAAGGCTGGTGGCCTAGTCTCCTCTGTTCCTCATCTTCATCGTCCTCCTCGTCATCATTGTCCTCATTGATCTCCTCATCAGCTTTTTCCACAGCCTCTTCCTTCTCATGAGGGGAGATCAGGCCCCTGGTTGTGAAATCTTCCATGGGCGAGTGAGGCTGAGCCATTATATTAAAGGCCTCTGCAGGTGGAGCCTTGGAGGTAGGCATTAAGACGTTCTCTTTCTCTTCCTCCTCCTCCTCTTCCTCATCCCTTGTCTCCTGTGCCTCAAAATGTTCTTTATTCTCCTTCTCCTCTTCTGTCTGGAAGTCCATCATACTTTCATATGCGGCCAAAGGCTGGTTCCTGCCCCAGGGATCAGACTGGACGTGCATGTCCAGCAGAGAGGAGGCATCCTGTGGCTCTCTGACAGGAGAGATGGGGCCTGGTGGGGAACAAGGAGGGGACATGACAGTGGTTCCCAGGGAAGTGACTGAGTCGTTAGCAGATTCTTCTAATTGGAAAAGGTCAGACTGGGCTGAAGGTACAACACTGGAGGCGGGTTCGTGGACTGGTTCAGTTTCTAGTTCTGGCTCTGCTGACAGGGGACACAGTTGTTCTACAGGGGGCTCTGGGGATGTTTCTTGTACTAGGTCTGAACTTGGTTCCCATACAGGTTGTGGTGTAGGTTCCCATATGGGTTCTGGTGTTGGTTCATGTACGGGTTCTGGTGTTGGTTCTCTCAGTGACACTGGAGCTGAGAATGGTTCTGGTGTGGGCTCTGCAGTTTTTTCTGGTACTGCTTCAAGAGCTGCAGCAGGCTGCTCCACGGCTACTTCTGCGGGAGGTTCCCCTGGTCCAGCAATGACGGCTGCTGCCGTAGCGATAGCTGCCGCAGCAGCTACAGCTGCAGCAATTTCTTTTGCAGGTTCAGCAGCTGTTGTAGCTTTGGGGCCACGTTTCACAGGGGTTGGGGTGCTGCTGCCCACAGTCTTCTTGGGGCTTGTAGTCTTAGCTGCAGCCGTTTTGGACGGGGTGGCTTTAGCATGCGTGGGTTTGCTCTCTTTGGAGCTTTTAGGTGTCTTTGCCTCTGCAGTCTTAGTAGTAGTGGGCTTTTTGGCAGGGACATCTTTTGAGACTGATTTGGGGGTCTCAGGTTTTGCTGACTTTGTTGTAGTTGAAGGGCGGGTGAGAGGAGAGTCTGCAGACTTTTTGGCTGCTGTGGTGGATGGTTTGGTAACATCTGGGGGAAAACAGCACAAAGAATGGTTAAACAACCTAATACTTGAAGTAAAACATTGCATATTACATTAAGAATGAATACATCCATAAGTTTTATTATCCATAATGTAGTTGTGTTCATGTTATTATCTTTTCTTTTCTTTTTTTTCTTTTTTACCTTTTTTCAAAGGGGTTGAGGTCCTGGAGGTTTGTGATGCCGGGGGTTTGCCACCAGAGGGGGTAGTAGAGGTTGGTTTGGAGGCAGCAGGCTTGGCATTGGTGGAGGGGGTTTTTGGGGTGGCAGGTTTGGCTGCAGCTGGGGAGCTCTTGGTCGTGCTGGCAGTGGGTGGCCTGGTTGAGCCTGTGGCCGGACGAGATGATGCCGCTGTGCCAGCTGTGGGCCTGAAGAAACGAGACAAAGAGCAGGGTTAAGAGACCATGGCATAGAAATCTGGGGCAGAGAAACACAGCTGACAGAGTGTGCACATGTTCATTCCAACTCATGATTCTCTCTCGACTGGTCCACTTTAGGTTTACCTACATATTCTTTAAAATATCCGTGAGACTGACATGTTTAGGTGAGCTCAATAATAAGAAACCAAGAAACAAAGTATGAACTGAAGATTTATTGAAGGTGACTGAAGCATTTGAGCTGTCAAACCACTCATGGCTAGGGGGACACATCAGGTCTCACCCAACCATGTGCTGGTCAACCCTGTGCTGCAAGTCCCTCCAAGTGATTGTGACAGGGAGCAGCACTGCGACTTCTCACCCTTTAGTCACTGCCAGAAGAAGCAACACAAACACCAGTCGGCTTGTTTGTAAAGCTTACACAACTAAAACAATACAAGGACATCTAGGCTCTTCTCCTCAAGAGGAGAGAATAGATAACCCTTAAAGGCTGCTCCAGCAGGCAAGGCCCTGACCTAGATAACCTTTCACAGATGTGGCATCAGCCCTCTCAAAGATAGGAGAACAGATGCACAGCCCTCATTACAGCACACTGTTAACAAACAGCGTTTCATGATATGCGCTGTTACTCCCATATTTAAACAATTACTGCATCTTGGCCCACTTTAGGAGCTGTTGAGAACAGCTTTAAACACTTCTGCTTTCAGATCTAGTCGGACAACATGTAGTACAAAGTAACTCTCTTCTAGCTGAACTTAACGTAGCAGCCTCTGAAACACTAGTAACAACAGGCCCAGGCCCAGCTCACTCTTCCACAACCCCATGACAAACTCCCTTGAGGGTCTATGAAGCCGTGCAGTTTGGAAGGTGAGTCACAACAGACCCCAGAGAGGCGCGTCAACCCCAGGTAACCCCGTCCCTGATCTCGTCTGCACCCACAAGAGAACCGTACTTGGGGCGAGATGCGTCAGCTCGCCTGTTCTGGCGGCCTGCCTGGCCCAAAAGCTGGCTTCTATGTCACGTCTGAGTAAAGTAACCTACATCTAGTAGTCCTGACAAGGCTGTGGTGTGCACTCTCCTGAGCCCACGCTACACTAACTGCCTGTTTCTAAATAAAGAATTGAGTTAGTACTGGAAGAAAGAGAACAGGCAATGGGAGGAAGGTACGGGGAGAGTGAAGATGGCTGGGACCGTGTTAATCTTTAATGCTGAGAGGAGAACAAAAATAACTTCTCCAAATCCCCCGGTTAGAACCATGGGCTGTGTCAGGAGCAGAGTCATTGTGTAAGGGCAGCGAAGAAGCGCCTGTTATATGCAGCCTGGCAAATGTAACAGAATACGGTTTGGTAACATGAAATAAGATTAAAGAGAGAGTGGTCATGAGAGTGATCATGTCAAAAGTTCACTTAGATTTTACAACTGAACCACATTATTCATAATTGGCTTTGGAGAAGTCGAAGGTGTGTTAATGAAAGTGAGACTGCTCTGTCACGTCAGTGCACTTCTGCTTCTGTGAAACTCTTCTGGCTGAACAAAACCACATAGGCTCATCTGTGATGCATTGACTGGCTGTGTTTGGAGGAGATTATGTTTACTGGAAAATGCTGACGAGGAAATTTGCAAGTAAATGTGCTAGTGTTCTCGCGGCAAAACAAGGCCCTCTCATGGCTTTGTTATAGAGACAGTATGAAAGACACAGAGATGAAAATGATTATCAACTGGCAGAGTGATAAAATGTGAGACAAAGTTGCAGCAAGTCCTTGTCTGAACTGCAGAGCAGGCCGAGGAAAGTTTAGTCTAGTCTGAGCAGAAAAAAAATCCACCTAAAATTTCTTCTGTATAACACTGCTCTAACCACAAAGCTCCATCTACTCATCTAAAATTGGGAAACAGTGAGTGAGATGTTCAGATCTTAAGTCTTAAATTGTGAACAAGAAGTTAAAAGGTGAAATGAGAATAAGTTCAGTGGTGCCTGAATTAGAGAGGAAAAGATAAGAATAGAATTACAGAGAGGAGAATGAGCAGAATTAAAGGATACAGAGACTGGCACTGGAGATGAAGCATGCTGAAGGGATATTCAGACACAGTATTCACAATAATCTGTCTGATAAAGCGAATATGGATAATCCAAAAAGGCAGGACTTTAAAGAGCCCTGGAAAATAACCAGGCCACTGAGAAAGAATGAGGCAGGAGGAAGATAGAGGCCTCGCAAGAGAGACGGAGATGGGACAGAGGAGGCGGATCATTTTCATCCGATTACACATTATCTTACATCAATGTGTTATCGAAGAAGGCAGTGTGCATGGCTTAAAAACTATTAAGGTTTTTGAGACACCAGGCCACGGTAGAACGAGGTCCTGTGTGTTCTGAGATTAGATTGGTTGTTTAATATGGTGACAGTGTCTAAAACAATGATGCATTGATGAATTATTTAAAGCTTCTACTTATTCTGTAATCAAGCTCATTGTCAGCTGAATGATAGACTAGAAGACTACAAGTGTCATGGCCATGTTTCATCAAGCCACTTTATGCCACATTTAACTCAATGAGGAGCTTCTGAAGGAAGAAAAATAGAATGCGCTCATTGTTCCTATTTCACCACAGGCCTTGCTGAGAGAAACAACACTACCAATTGGGGTTAACACAAATGTTAACCTGAACGCCCAGAAATGCACTGGAGCTGAATGATCAGATGACTGACGGTTAGTTGCTGCAGGCGCACGAGTGCACACGGCAAAATACTTAAAGTTCACCATAGTTTTAAAGCAGCTACACATCCCTTCAACCGTTGCAGTGGAGAGAGGATTAATGTGTGTAAAAGTGTTGTTGCCTGCTGGTGCTGCTTTGTTAAGATACAACAAGAGTTGAGCTGTGATTTAAATAATAAGATGCACGACGAAAGGGGCAAATGAGTAAGCAGGAGCTAAGCAAGCATGGAGGCAGGCAGGCAGACATGTTGCCTGCAGCAAAGATGGCAAGCTACGGTGGAAGGACCTCCCCTCCTCTCAAGATGAGCAGCAAATTAAAGATGATGCTGTGTTAATTAAGCAGCAGAAATGTGGAGGCGGGATCTTTATCCTGGTTAAAGTGGCCTTGGCCACTTCAGGGAGGATACAGTCACGTGACCGAGGGCTCGGTGGGAATTTTACTGTAAAATGAACCTGGTCAGAACTGTCCTCTGTAGCTGTAATCACTACTGCTGCTCCCCTTTTCCCCAGGTATCTTTATGGAGCCCAGCTGGGACTCAGCGTGGCAGCCTTCAGTCATGGTGGTATCTGCCTGCTTGTCACACTGCTCTGGAGCAGCAGCAGCAAAGCAGGAAGTGTGGACCCTGGGGCTCTGTGTTTTACATGCAGATAAAATTCAAACTAAATAATCACTAGGAGGACTAGGAGTGGCAGCTGAGCGTCTACAATATCCAGTGTTTTGTTGGTTTTTATATCATTTCTGCCATTCCTCCCAAAAGAAAGACTACATTTCGTAACCTAACAGATTCTGGTTTTAATAGAAATGTTAAACACCCGCAGATCTTCTCAGTCACATTCTTTCAACTGTTTCTGTGAGACAGCACAAAACAGAGAATACAGATGTAACAGCAGAGCCATCTCTGTAGTCTGCATGAAACACTGAGGACGTGACAATCAAATAATTAACCTATTATCTACATCAGCCACGGAGGAAGGACCTTCATTTGTTAGGAAAAAGGCATTCAAATTAGGATTTTAAAATTGAATATCAGGAGAATAAATATTTTCTATGTTTATCGTTCGGTTTGAAAATGGGCAGTTAATATGTGGTTATGAAAAGTACCGTACTCTCTATCACAAAGCCTTTCCTCCAATATCTATCACATCTGCCTCATGTCTGCAGCAGGAGTGAACACACCCACAAACACACCCTTTACACACTCAAACCTTTGTCTTGCGCTCAGACATATACACCTCCCTCCGTCCTTCCCTCCCTCAGACTCATTCCCACTAAATCCATTTGGTAATTGGCTCGCTGGCTTCGCCCGTATAACATCATGGCAGCAGAAGACTGCATCACAGAGTCGTGGGCCACACCCATGGCAGAACAGGAGATTTACAGCCTGCGCAACACGTCCTCTGCTTCATGCTGGACCAGCTGAACGGTATCTGGAGCAAGAACCCTGGCTACTGCTGCTCACCACACACACACACAGTGCTGGACCATTACATCAGCAGTAATTTGTTAGATCATGAAGAGGGTTGCATTCAATCTACTGCAGTAAAAATTTATCATCCCTGAGGGACCATCAATGAAGAAAACAGCATGACTAATGTGGGAACATGAGAGGCTGAGTGGATGGCAGGAGAAACAGAAAACCACCTGATCACTGGACAGTGAGCTCCTCTCTTTTTCTCTTGTAAATTGGTTCAACACGGACTCAATACCCTTGCTCTGTCCTCTGATCTACAGAAGTGCGATAATTCCCTCTGTTTCACGTGGAGATACCCTCTGGTTCTCACTGCCCTCTCTCCATCTCTGCCTCTCTCTCAGATACATACACACACACACACACACACACACACAGCGTGCAGACAACTCACACTCTCTGCAAGCACAGCCCTCACACTCTGTATGTATCTCTGGCAGCAGTGATGGGAGCTCAGCAGGGACACATGACTTATTCAGCCATGTAGCTGCCATCCTCCACTGCCACCATTTTTGTTGTACTTAAACCCCACTGCATCCGCAGACGGCAGGGCCTGCGGGAGGAGGCGTCTCAGTGGCACGTGCGCACAAACCACGTGTCCAGCGTGTATGTCACAGTCTCCCTTCCCCCTTTGCATCCACATCGTGCAGAGTAATATAGAAGCAAATTAACCCACGATCTGCATTCTAATTACAAGCTGCTCCATCTATGCAGGAGAAGCGCATGCAGTGCGTGCATCCACTAAAGCAACCATATAGCATATGTACCATTTTCTGTACAGTCTAGTTGGGCACACCTCATGCATACGCTCCCTGATTATTAATGCAAAACTTGACATGAATCATCTTTTGCTGCCACTCAAGGAAACAGGTACACGTTCATGCACACAACCGGACTCATGGGCTGCTATCGTGCACTGCAGCACGCATTGACAAGATGTTCAAACAACCCATAATGATTTTCTACTTTCTCCATTTGCATACTTATCAGGCTCAAATGTTTCCTGTCACAGGCGGCATGCTGCGGGCAATCAGCTTCCAACAGCAGGTGCACACACACACACACACAAACACACTCCACAAAGAACACAGGAGTGCCATTGCAAGCAAAAACAAACACAAAAACGTAACATATGAAAAAAGCACATACAAACTGCAAACAGTGCATATTAACACCGTGGTGCATAGAGAGGTGCGTCTCAGTTCCTACAAACTCAATGACCCCTTGCTGTCTCTGTAGAAAGTGTGAAGAGAGACAGATTCTCAGGTAGTGAAAAGCTATCACAGTCAGACTTGCCTTCACGAGACGATACTCCTCTTTCAACTTGAAATACAGCTCAAGAGTTATTTGTGTATATGAGCTTTCAGACGAGTCAAAAGTCTATTTCCAAAAAAGGTTGGCTGAGCAGACTGTAACAGAATGAGCTGTAACGGAGGCAAAAACTAAAGGACCTGATTTCATTTAGCTGAAACATCTGGGTGAACAGAGGAACACAACTGTTGTGAGTGGCCTTAAATTAAATTGATGTCACTTAGTGAACCTGCATTTGCTTTGCGCCTTTATTTGTCTGAGAAGCGGAACCTGCTACAGATGGAATTAAATCAATTGAGCCACAGAGAAACTCTGAGTAGATTGATAGACCCACTGAGGGTGTGTGTGTGTGTGTGTGTGTGTGTGTGTATGTGTGACAACAGGGAAAGCAGGGGGGTGTCTAGTGTTACAATGAATAAGCCTGTCCAGCTCACCAGCACTCTGCTGATAGCGAGCCTGAATTAAGGATTGAGTGAGGTAGGAAAAGGGCAAAATCTAATTAAAGTAGAAATTTATGGCCTTGTCAAAGCACGCTGCATATACAGACACTGATGTGCACGCACACACTTAACAGAGTATGCCTACAAGGGTACATGGTGCTGTCAGATGAGCCTATCGTCAGTAATGGTGGTACCTCTCTCATGGGGATTCATATGTAGGTCTACTGCAGCAAAATCCTTCTCTGTGTTACACATCTGCTGATGGAAACACATTTTACTGACTCATATACACTCACAAAGATTACTTCGATACACTGCCACTCTGATCTTAGCCTGATTACAACAGTAACCTGGGCTAGATTACAGCTCAGTCTTTTGATACATTTGTCCATATGACCCCCTTAGCTCATTAGGCTTGTCATTCAAAAGCCCAGCTACATGGTTGGACTCAAAATTGGTGCTTAGTAAACAAATAGGTGGTTTACAAAATGTCACTGACGTTAATGCACAGATAATAAGTGTGTCTCCCTCCATTTGTTGGAATTCATGTTCAGTTTGTGCAGTTAAATGCTGAGTGGGAAAAAGAAATAAAGTTAGAGCTGCTTGAGCTGAGCTGGAAAACTAAATGTGGCAAACTGCCTTTAAACCCTTAAACATACACACCATTGTATAGATCAGTTTTGAGTGTGAATGTTCCTGAAATGAACGCCTAAAACAAACATCAACACTACAATATTATTTGGTTTTTATATGGATTTCAAACATTTGAAGTGTGACTGCTGCTCCTCATCAGTAAGTGCATCATCTAATGCAGATTTTATCTCCCAGTGACCACTGGGAGTTATGGCTTCCTCTGCATTCATTTGAATCGGGGCCTGGTCTTGATAGCCTGACATAACTGCCTGAGGGTGTTGCCAAGATGGCTGCTCAGTGGAGACACTTGACTTTAAGGACTTTAGTTAGGATAAGACTGTGGAACATGTAGACACCTTACTGTTTGAAGTGAACTCAGATCATTTGTTTTTGCTGGAGGGTATTTTCTGAGCAGAGCTAGGGAGGGAATTGATGATGTACAGAAAGAAAGGTGGAGAGGTTCTCGATCTCTGTGGATGAAATCACCACGAGAGTTCATAAAGGTCGCACAATGAGCACTCTGTTCTGCCCTGGTGATTAACAGCCTGCCCCTGTGTAATACTTTTTAATAAGATGTTTGCACATGAACCATTGTATAAAGCTGTAATCTGAGTGTAATCTCTATAGTCCAACTGCTGCCTGTGGCACGTGGATGGTGGAGGGGGGTGGGGTGGACTCTTAAACACCTTGCTCTCAGGTGGAACAAAGACACTTGTAACTTTCATGCCAGTCTATGGGTAATAACAGAATACGGTATAAAACAGGGGAAACAGTTCTGTGTGGATGTTATACCTGTTGTGCTCTGCTCTCCCTCTGTGGACAGAGGCCGAACAGTATTGGAGTTTTGAGGTCAATACAGACTTTGAGGTTTGAGAGTGAAAAGAATCTGGCGACATAGTATCAGGTTTGGTTTATGAGAGCTCTCAATAGTAGATGAAGCACATTTTGACCAACATCAGCCTGGCTCTGAAGAGAACGGTGCATTCTGTCTTCCCTCACGTTGTAGATCTAATAAAAAAAAAAAACAGAGCCTCCTCGAGAGAAACAGCTGTTTGAGCACTGGGTGTTTCCCCTGCTCTGTGGAGAGTACTTGACTGAGAGGCCATCATTAAATATAAAATTTGCAAAAGATAAACTATACTGAAGCCTTCAGTTTTATTGTACTACAATGTGTTATAGATCTACTTAGAGACAAAGTTTGACATTTTGGAAAACACACTTTCCTGCTGAGAGTAGATGTGTACATATGGAGCTAATATTAATGACCGCTAATGTAGTTTAAACATGGGAAACGGCTCGTCTGCAGGTGTCCAAAGGTAATAAAATCCTCCAAATCTGAAGCTCACTAAGTTCACTGCACATGTTGTATCCTGTTTGAATTCTTCTTTAATTAGATTTTTTTATGGATTAAACAAACAACACAGCAAGTTTTTCACTGAGCTTTGTTACCTTTGCCCTGTTTTCCATTTCCTGAGATGTGCTTCAAAGCATCTTCCTGCAGTTTGCTACAAATGGTCCAATTTGTTTGACTCGAGCATTTTTGTCTGAACAGTGTGTCTACACACGGACATGCGAACATGGTGACATATCATATCATACCATACACATGGTAACAAAACAGTACGGAAGAAAGAGACTATTGCTAAAAAACGACAAAAAAACAAAAAGGAAAAATCAGAGGGATAAGATTTTACTGAAAGAGCTGTCAGAGCGCCAAAGGCTCTATCTGATCATGATCCTCGCTGCCTCAGACAAAGGCCTCGTTCAGCCTCCTCTCCCTGTATATCACCTCAGGACCCAACAACATGCATCCAGTGTGACTCAGGTGAGGAGCACATGCTGACCTGATTGCACAGACACTCTGGTGTACAGAAATTAAGACAAGCTCTCACTTTAAGGAAACAAAGCGCTGAGATCACACTATTGTTCTTATTTAATTCTTCCCACCGCCCTGCCTCCCCTCTCTAACCCCCCCTCCTTCTAAAAACATATTTTATTAATAATGCTGTATAATGCTTGCCCTGGTTAAACCCTACGAGGCATTGCTCTGGGGCTTGTCCTGACATTGGCTGGTTACTGGCCTACTTATTCCCCGCCCCGCCAAACCTCTATGTGGGGGATCATTGTCCCTCATTCCTCCAGGGTGTTTTTTCTTAAACAGGGTCTTCTTTGAACCTGTAGCCAAGTGAAGCCTTTTGAACCAACTGTTTCTCACTTGGCACTGAGACCATTTATAACGCTTAACTCATTCCCAGCAATTCCTCTATCTATTTGGTAAGTTATGTGGATCCACCGCAGTAAATGTGCTGATTTGCTGGCAAATCACTGACAAGGATTTGAATAAAAGGTAGTCAGTTACAACGTTTTATCTTGGAGGATGGCTGAGAAGAGGAGCAGTTATAGACAGCTGCCTGCGTTATCTACAGAGGCACAGAAAAACTCTCTCAGACCCAGACAGCAGAGGCGAGGCCTCAGCTCTACACAAATGTCGCACCTACCTGGTTGTCTTGGAAACAGGGGGCTTATCAGGCTTAGCCGAGGCAGTAGAGCTGGGCTTGGTGGGTGTTGCAGAGGCAGGTTTGGCAGCTGGAGGAAAAGAGAGGAGAGGAGAGGAGAGGAGAGGAGAGGAGAG
>OMNW01009963.1:0-22828 GCA_900303245.1 Selene dorsalis | reverse complement strand
GAGGGATTGTGGGGGAAGGAAGCAGTGGTAGGGAGGGGGGTGGGGGAGACGGCAGAAAAGATGCAAAAAGAAAGTGAGCTTTTGTGGCCCATGTAACCCTCAGCTAATGCTGACATGAGCTCATGCAAGCTTGATAGAGTTACTCAAGACATAACTAATGCCTCGGTAAGAGGATAGAAGGTTCTAGCAGAGATGCCCCATCGTTGGGCCTGGTTTTGAAGGCATTTTTAATGAGCATTCGGTGGCCTCTGACCCTGTAATTGACATGCTTTATCTTCACAAGCAGCAAACACAAGACACTGAGCGGCGCCGTTTGCTCTTTGACACCGCTAATAAACCCTCCTCTGTCCTTTGACACAGCCCAGGTTGGATTCACTAAGCGCATCTCCAATTGCAGAGTAACAAACGCACTGTCTTCACATCTCTGCTGGAACAGCTTTGCATTTAATTTCAAACTCATAAAAGAGTCTCCAGCAATGGGGGAAATTGCTTTTCATTAGGATGCAATTTATTTTCAGTTGTATTGTTCAAACCACAAAAGACTAAATATGAGATTTTTCTATTCCATCATGTCATGACAAAATGATTAGGTCTTTTTTTTTATAAAATGTCCTGAGTCATATTGTGCTTAAATGGCACAATAGTTCTAAACTTATCTCTGCAAGGAGCACAACTCTGCAGTGCTCCTTCAATAATTTACAGCTCTCTTATTTACAGCACCATCACTCAGGGGAAGTGGGCTGATGAAAGTGACGTCAGATTTGATGTAGTCTTACTTGTCTGTGCCTAGAAATGATCAAATAAGTGTACATGTTTTCATGTGTGTATATCACTCCTCTCTGTGAGGGGGGAGAATCAAGACGCCACATGCTGGCACGGGGCCTGAGCCTGTCTTTTCAAACTACTCTAAAGCACAACAACAGTCTCTGTCAACTCCCCACCCCATTTAGGTTTACTCAGAGCAGTGGGTTGAAAACTGTTAGCAAAGTCTTGGGTAAGGTCAGATAAAAATAATGATCAAAATAATAATGTAAAAGCAATTAAAGCAGAAAAATCTTTATTTTTTTAGCTTTTTTGGTTTTTTACCTTTTTGAAACTAACTTAACTGATTATTAATTCGCAAAATATTTGCTTGTCAAATTTTTTTTCAACCAAGTAATCACTTCAGGTATGTACTGTTGTTGCAGTACTGTCAAAAACCTACAGCATCAGTAGACCAATTTATTGGAACTAGTATGACAGTGAGGATGAAAGTGGGAAGGGGGGAATAAAGGTAAACACAACAACATGAGTCCTACAGGGACTGGCAGAGAGACGGATCCATCTTTACCTCTCACATCAAAGGTAACGATGCACAGCTACTACTCCCCACCGCAGCACGTTTAGTTGATTCTCAGCTAAATTTGGCCAGGAAAACTGACAGCAGAAAAACAGCTGCAGCAGCTTCCATCAGTCACTGTCTGAACATGCATAGCACTAGACATAAAGCTGATGAAAGAAGCTGTTTCCACAGTCAATGAATCCATTTGCTTTACACTGACAAAAGTCAAATAAACCTGTCCTGTCTATACGAAGGCTTTCTTATTAGAACTCTGTTGTTATTGTGGGGGAGTTATGTAACAGCAGTGGCAGGATCATAGCAAATGCTTTCAAAGCTAATACCACTTCATCCCACCATCCCTGCAACCGACTCTATCCCCATGACACTTAGTGGGAGGGTTTCTCCAGACGTCACCACCTCTTCCGCAGAATTAGCACACATCATCGTGGCTCCCTGCTGATCTCCAGAGGAAGCGTCAAAGGGCTAACCGTGAGGCGAGATCTAGATTATTATCAAACATCCTTAATGCGGTTGTGATGTACATAGGGATAGAGGATATATAAATAATGGCTTTATGTGTATTGACGCTTATCAGGGGGTGGTGACTGGCAGTCTGCATGCAGCCTGGGGTAACCAGTGCTGCCACTACCTCCATCAACTTGATGCTAATCACAGATCACACATTCCCCAAACACCCTCGACCTAAGGTCAGGAAACCTCAGCCTCCATTCTGCACACAAATAAACTCAAAACAAAGCCCGCTGCTCTCCTTGGCATCCCCCACCGACAGTGGGAGGGCTGAGCGAGCAGGAGAGAGAGAGGATGCAACCTCATGGGAGAGAGACAGAAGGAAGGCTTCCATCAAAATGTTGTGCAAAGCTGTGAGCAAATGTCAGAAATCTGGCTAATAATGCAACCCTGAGTGCTTTTCCCACACTGACACTGTTACAATTTTTGTTTTGTTGGAACTTTGACTGTGATCTTATCTGAATCAATGTGTCAAATTAGAATATATGGTTAAACTGGTTATTATGCATTTAATGGTAGTATAAAAAATATAAATCCTACATAAACCTTTGTCCCATCATCCCTGGTCAAAGTGATGCACTCACATCTTAGAAGAGCTAAACGAAAGGCCACAACAAGCACATGCACGCGCACACACACACACACACCAGTCTCCTCCCCTGCTGGTTGTTAAGTGAACTCTTTAATTGTATGCAGTACAGTCATTCCTACCCATTGATTTCCAAAGGGGTCAGTGGGCTGCCTGGATGCTCAATGAGAGAAACTGAGGCAGAACAAAGGCCCTGCTGAGAGGAAGGAAAAAGTCTTTTTCTGTCTCTGTGTTGTTTACTCGGTTGCTGGTGTGTGTGAGAGAGCAGCAGATTGTGTGACAGACACCTGGATCACACAAGCTCGTGATCGGAAAGGCTAGCACTAATCCTAAGGATTCTTTAGAGATTCACACTAAGGTTTTACAAAGTCCTTGAGTGAGGACTCAACTGAAATTAAGGGATTAGAAGACTACATAAAAACATAACTCTTTGTTAATTGAGCTTTATTTCCTCATGAAAAAAAGCGTGTATGATCACCAGCGATGATGGTGAATTCCAACGCCCGTCACAGTTACGGGCTGTACATTGTGTGCATTCACACCGCCCCCCTCCCTCCAACAAACACCAAGCAAGCTGATGTACACAAAACACACATAGAAATACTCGAATCCTGTCCTTCCCATGGTGCATCCAGGCTCGGTGAAACTCGGCCCCCTGGGGACAGGCAGATTAACACATGACAGAGCTTGTTAACCCTGGACAAAGAGAGATGCTAATCTTGTACAGTCGGCCTCGACTGTCCTCGAACGTTAGCTAGACACAGCTACAGGGAGAGAGAAAGAGAGGAATAGAGAGAAGCCAAGAAAGAATGAGGGAGGGATACGCAGCAGTAACAGAGGCCTTAGTATGTCCCAGAAACAAGACAATACTGCGGGGAGGCAGGGCTATAGGGTCCATCGGCCCCAAAACAATAAGGGGTGAGACAGAGCCCGACTACAAACAAGGCCGCATCAGCGAGGGCCCTGCTACAGCCTGGCCCAGCACCACTGCCTGCAGGGACGAGCAGCAGGGCAGCGCAGAGGTAAGCTCTGTGGATATTGATCGCACAGGAGAAAGTGGGGAGGCGGGCTAGCAGCTCCACAGATGGGCAGGACGGAGAAAGACACAGACAGACAGAGGAAGTGCATTAGTAAAGCAGGTTCCTCTGATGCTGTTAGTCCTCTCCCCTGGGAGATAAGAGAGATAGCAGTGACAAGGTTAAAAAGAGAGGACAATAAAGACAGAGGGGGTGGTAAAAAGGGACAGAGACAGAGGAAACAAGTAAGAAACAGCAAGACAAGAGGCCAGACAGAGGACCCTACAGAGAAACTAAGGCTAATTTGTAACTTGAAGAGCTGCTGGATCATCTCCATAATGGGCCGTATGCCCACAAACAAGCTTCTCTCTGGGGGTAAATGAGATCAGGCCAGCCCAGGACCAGCTGGTGGCTTGGATCATTGACACCAGATAGAGCAGATACAGAGATCGAGGAAGAGGACAGAACCGAGGCATCTGGACAGGATGGCAGAAACACACCCGAGAGGCTCCGACGCTCTCTCGAGATTTTGCACGAGGGACACGGACAAACGCACAAGTGGAACGACTGTGTCCATAAGAGGATTATGTCCTCCTGTTTGAAGTAGAACAAGGCACGTTCCAGATGGAATCTGATCCCTTGCAGGAGGGTAGATAGGTTGGATGGCTGATCACACCAGCACCGACCAACTACAGCTTTCTAAGAACTAAACCACAAACTACACAAATTGCCTGAATGCAACATTGTTTTCTCAAACACATCCACTTCAACAATAAAGGCATACATTTAGCAGAGTGTTGTTGATGTATCTGGGTGGTAGAATAGCAATCCACTGAACCAGGGCAGAGGCAGATTTAAATGCCACCAGCGGAAATGGATATGACAGGGAAACAAAGTGGTCCCCACAGCTGCCTATGGTAAAGGGAGTCAATCATTCTGTCAGCACCAGTGTCTGGCACAGATGCCTATCATTCCACACACGGCTATGGTGAGGGCAGGCTGGGTAGCCCCCGACCACATCAGGGCAATGACAAAGGAAAGAGGGAGCCACTGGCATCCACATCGTTATCTGCGTGCCACAGGTAGTAGAGCAAATGTGATTATGACCGACATCATAAGTTTTATTTTTTTTTGATTTCTACGGCTGCATTGCACCAAACAGTTAGGCACGGCTACCACACTGTGCCATGAAAAATTTGGTCTTGAAGCCTAGCAACAGGGCTGTGAATGTCTATTATCCATCCTCCCACCAGAGGAATTCAGAGTGTCCAAACACAGCAAATTACTGCAGCTGCTGGCAAATACATCCTCAAAAAACCACGCCACCAGTTGCCAACCGCATGCCCTGACAACTGTGACACCATCGACAGCGGCCGCTATCGCGACTGGGAGCACAGACAACAGAAAAGTTTGTGTCTGCTTTATCTTCACTGTGCAAATACACGGCAGCGCCGCTAGCTGTTTCCTCAAGCCTCAATCACCCAGAAAACAGAGGAGGAAATTCAGCCTAAAACACAGTTTCTGTTGAGGCCTTGATAATCTCAAAAAGACACTATTGTGCAGTTGTTGTCCATGTCTTAAAACAGGGCTGGAGATGATGGTGGCAATTTTTTAATGACGCCAGTAAGCGCTGGGGTCACGGGTTCAGGCTGAAAAAGGCCCGAGGATGACCAGCAGCACAGGCTTGCCCTTGTCACAACCGAGAAGTTCAGAGCTGGGGGGGATTTCATTCTGAGTCACACCCACCCCAACACCAGTCCCGAGGCTAAGGGCAATCTGACACACAGATCTATTAATGCAACAATCATCGGCCCTCTCAGGAGTGAGGCAGCCCGTTCTGCCTCCGGGAGCCAGCTGGGGGCAAAATAGGTCATTAAAATTTAAATTGCCCTAAAATACAAGCTCATGAATATCATTCAATGTGAAACTATTCTGTGAAAAAATGTAAGCATGTTTAGCATAGAATAATAGTAACTGAAGGGACATGTTGCTTGTGTGTCTGCTTTTGTGGATCTGAATCTGAATACATGCCGTGTTTTTCATCCTTGTGCAGCTATTAGAACAGCAACTAACAATTGTCTTCAGAATTGATTGATCTGTCAGTCACATTCTCGATTAATCAATGAAGATTCTATCTATACATTTCTGCAATTATTTTGCGAAATAATGAAAAATTTACGTTAAAGAGTCCACGCTGGTATTTTGCTTACATCAGAAAATCGTTTTGGAATTTTTACATTTAAAAAAGACTAAAATAACTAAATGACTATGAAAACAGTTGCAGATAAATTTTCTGATAATCAGATAATTTATCAATAAATAATGGAAAGTGTCAATCTTCGCTATCGATATAAGACAATACAAATAAAAGACAATCAAACAACTTCTCATTTACAAGCCAGTGAGCACAATATATATTATTACATATCATTACACCAAATATTATCCCTCCGTATGTGCTATACGATAGTATGGGTATAAATCATTAAAAAAATTACTACAGATCCATAGCCGTACATTATTTAACTTATTATATATATATTTTTTTTTAAATCAGTGGGGAGTGACAGTATATGAAGGGTTGTTCAGAAACTGGTGGTGTGATCTCATTCTCACTGAGCAGCTATAGACACTCACACCGTTGATTGTAGCCCTTCCTACAGTACCAGTGATACAATCAAAGAAAAGCCCACTGAAGCAAAGAAGAAACTAACTACAGTCCACTCCACAATGGGGAAGGGATTATTGCACCCCGTTATATATTGTTCTCCATTACAATAATCAGCTTCATTTATTCTAGTGTCACACAAAACTTTCTCACAAAATGAGTGCCTCTGGCACCCTCATCCTCCATCTAATATTCTTTTAAGACCATCTTAAATAACTGCATAAAATCAGAGTGTGGCTTATAATGGCAGCTAAATTTAATTTCACATGATTGCATTAGGCTGCCTGTCCTCCATTTCCCTGCCTCATCCACCAACACTGTGAGTCAGCCATTCTCTCATCCACGCAAGGTGGGGTGGGGGGGACTAGCTGAGGGCTTAGCCCACCTCTGACTTAAGAGTATTGGAGTGTCTCCAATCCAAGCCCTCATATTAGTTGCCCTGGGATGCCATTTACTCAGGATGACATCAATACCTCATGGTCCATCACCACAAATTATTGAGAGAGCCATGCCCACTGTGGCCACAAAGCTTGAGACAATTTATGCCGCTGTCTGCGGCACCTCAGAGGAGGGAAATAGAGTTGTGGGCTGAGGATAAAGATTTTCAATGCTTGCATGTTTGCCGTTTATTAAATGCTTTTGGCTAGGCTTTGGGAGCTGGCAGTGTTTTCTCCTCCCCATTGTTCTACAGAAGGGAGTGTAATCTGTCTTGTTGCGCTCACTCACCAAAAAAGACTGAGTGAAGGAGCAGCTCCGGCCCCCTCCAGCCTTAACTCTCACACCACAATAGCTGATCACTTTTGGGGGGTGACATTAATCAACTCTGATTACATCATGCCAGCTTGAGTGTGTGCACAGCCCTCTCAGAGATATTTCAGCTTTACATACTCCCTCCAAGGTCTGAGGGAAATTATTGCCTTAAAATGCTACAAATGCCCCTAGGTCCTTCTGTTTAGTTTACAAGAAAACTGAGTGGGCATCTGAAAAATGATCAGGCGGCTGAAGCATTTCTCAGCGCTCACGCACACCACTTGGCCCATCGCAGAACAATGGGCATAGGCGGTGGAGGATGGAGAAGGAGAGGAGACAAGAATGAAAAGTTTAGGGACGGGAAAAGGCACACAAAATGAACACAACGTGAAGGGAAACCGTCTGGAAATGGAAAACTGCGTTAATTAAAACGATGTAAATGTTTAAGGTTGACCTAACAGATAACGCTGAGCACTTCCAGCTACCGAGCAGTCTGCCACCGCCCCATCAGCCCCTTTCCCCAGGAACCAGTCACTCTGAGGCAAGGTGGCTCAACGACTAAACACATAGTCACATTAACACAAAACAGTTACAGCAGGATATTTAGCGATATTATTCATTCACACAAAGAGACACTATAATTCCGATACACCGGTCGACATTAGGAACCACAAGTGATAACGTGGTAAGTACAACTGAGACCCCAACGTCTGATAAGTAACGAGACTTAACGACAGACTTAACGATAATATTCAAAAGACGTTAATTAGCCAAACTGTAGTTACAAACTGACGTTAGCATGCTAGCTACAGCTCAAATCTCGTCCTTACCAGTCAGTGCAGCGGCGAGCTAGCAAAATCCTCTCCAGCTACGCCCAGTGTTAGCCAGCAGACCCCGACTGAATCCTCCAGTCAGAAAAAAACAGAAAGTGAGGATGAGGATAAAAATGAAACCGGGAAGTACGGAAGGAAATCGCGAGAGAGCGGAACAGACCGAATCGAGCCGGAGCCGACGGACAAGAAACTTCTGGGTCTCGAGCGCCGTTTTTCACAAGTGATGCGCGTTCACTGAAAGGAAGAAAGGAGGAGAATGACGCTTCAGTCCCCACACACACACATACACACACACACACACACACACACACGATAGTAGACCGGTGAGCGGATGGATGGACAGGCGGAGGAGAGCAGAGGGCTGCCGCTGCCTTCAGGTGCTGTAGGAAAAAATGGGAATAATGAAAGGACAAAACGTGAAAGAGCCATAATCAGCCTGAGCTGCTGTTACCAGTACTAACTCATCATAGCTACAAAATATAACTGAAAAAATCACGTGATACGTAATACTTAATAATGTAAAAGAAGAGCTCGACGATAGGGGACTTTTATTTTATTCTAAGTTTATTCTATTCTCTTCTGAGAGTTAATATTAATATTAAAGGTTTCCTAACCATTGTGATGTCTGGTAGGGTTAACATGAAGATATAACCCACAGCCAGTTAGCTTGGCTTAGTGGTTAGACTGGCTTAGTAATTCATTTGTCACATATTGTAATGCACAAAAACAGAAGTGTGAAATGTGTCAGACTATTTCTTGGTCTGATGATAGTCTGATACATTTTCACCGTTCTCTAACATTTTATTGACTAAACAATTACAAAGCTCTGCACAAAAGCTCCACACAGAGCCATGGAAAACACTTTAAACCTGCCTTTAGCACTTAATATTTTAAGTGAACTGAACCAATATACATACTCAGCAGAGTGCCCCTTTAAGTACAAATTTGTGCTGCTGAAGCACAAAATGGGGTGAAATATTATGCCTCCTGAACAGCAGTAGCGTAGCTGGTGATTGGACCTTTAGGAAAAGTCTATTAAATGCTCTGTGCACGACAATGATGCACAGGGTGGAAATGTGAGTTTAATAAAGCACCGGTTCATTTGGGATCCATTTGCATAGAATGTGGTTGTTATTATATCATGTCATCATTTACACCTGTTTGAAGAATCCATTTTTCTCCTATAAGAGATGTCTTTGTGTGGATTGGGGACCCGCCCTGCCAAGCTGGTCAGACAAGACTGAGAGGTAAATCAAGATCAATGACAAAGGTATGAGAACAAAACAAATATTGTTAGTCCAGTAAGATGAGCATGGCATAATGTTAATTAAGGCTGTGTCCCACTCCTAGATGGAGGGTGAAATGGTGGTTTATCTTATATCTAGTGTGGCAGTGCCGAACATATCTTCACACGCTTTATTCTGAGGGAAAACAAAGGAAAAAAATCCTTTTTTTCTTGTTACAAATTTCATCTTCAGGACCATGAGCTTACTACAAGACCATGAAGGCAACATTCACCACCGCAGCGCGCCATGCTGAAATTGAAAGGAGTGAATAGCGAATAGCAGGGGAACTCTGCTTTCTCTAAGAGTGGCCAATCACCTCCCAGGCTGGGGGATTATTCAAATTGAGGATGATGTCACCTCTTGCAAGTCACCCTACTCTCTTGCCCGAGATCCTCCCGGTTGTCTGTTGCCCTCCCTCTTAGGCCCCCGCACCCCTTTTTCTCTCCTCTTCAAACCCTTTTCTTCTTTTCTCCATGCACGACTGCACACACACACATACACACACACTCACACTTAAACGGTGCATTACTGCTGCCCCACATGCATCAAGTTGCCTGCATTGTCCCCGGTCAGTGTGACTGTTGCATGAAGAATTAAAAATCTCTCAACGCATTGCAAACCTGTTGATTGCAACATTGTAAATAGGGTTATTATGTTAGGTTATGTTATGTTATTTCAAATTTTGGAATGTAATCATGTGACAAATATACACATACGATTGAAGGGCTGGCACATTTTCATGTTTTTTTTTTGTCTTCACAGTCACATTTCCATGTGCACCTGCCTGCGACTTTAGTTTGTCACAAAGAAGAAAGAACAAAGCGGAAACAGAGAGACAGTAAAAACTGTGAGCTCAGCAGCGGGAAATGAAGTAAGTCAAGACACACCATAGTCTGCAAGGCTTTCTGTCAAGTTTTGCGTCCTCTCTCGGTCACAATTAGACACTGAGGGGCGTTGTTTCACGGCTTAACAGCTTTTGTTTCCGTGTGCCATGCTCCTCAACAGAACGGGGCTTATCATCAGAGACAGTCTGGGAGGGCATGCCGCCTGTCTGCCTGTCTGTCTGCTACACTGCTGCTCAGCTCCCAGCAGCCGCCTGCCCCTGTCTACATGAGCCAGGCTTTTGTGTACTGGTCTGTACTGGATGGGCTCTTTTCATGTCGAGCCTGTGGTGCACTCCACTCTTTCCAAATGCTGGCGAGGGGAGCTTTGGCCCTGCAGTGCTTTTCTGATTTCAGGGGGGAAGTAAATGGTACAAAACAAAAACCTACACTACATACGCACCTGAGGGCTGAAAAAATAAAATAAAATCAGGTTATATCTTGTCTCTCTTACCTGGTCAGTTCTCCAAGGGAACTTTTGTTTATACTCCTTTACAGTGGACTGAGCTTAGACTACTAGAGGGCTGCACCTCCCATTGATTAATTCCTATCATTCAATGTTATCTCCCATTCAACAAGAATGCAAACTGGTCTTGCTGTTGAATCATAACTGTAGGGCAAGTCATACACACATAAATATGATCAGGATTAATCAAATTATTCAAATAGTTGATCTGATTGTGCAGAATTAAAACTGACACCCACATGCAGCACTGTTACTGTGAGTAGATTTCATTGTATAAACGTGATCATGCAGCGTGCATGCAGGTGTGTGTGCAACCGCATTAAACACATGGAAGGAGACCAGGAAGAGGGTGCGGACTCCGGGGGATTCGATGCCTGCTGGCTTGATGCTGATGGACGTATTGGCATGGTCAACCAGGCGCAACAAAGAGAGGAAGGTGTTTTTTTCACACAGGCGGTGGTGTGCAGCAGCGGAGACAGGAAGGGGCAGGGCTGTGTACCCCGCTGCACAGTTCCCGTGTTATTTATCTCATTGTTTTTTCCCCCTGGCCCACAGTCCAGCTGGGGCAGCCACAGCACAAAAGGGCTGGCATACAGTCAAGCCCTTAAACCTGGCCTCCAGTCAGGGGTCTTCTACCTTTGACAAACTCTTAGACAACACATTAGTTATTAATGTAGCAGCAGATACTGGCATGCTCTCGTTATGTTTTGTGTATTCCAGCATGTGCTGTCAGATTGTACAGAGGTCTGAATCTCATGTGAGCCAGCCAAGTCACACTAGAAAGCAGCTGGCAGTCAGAGACACACCCATTGAATCACAGTCGCCATCTTTTTGTGGAGATATTTACAAATCAGGTCCCTCTTAACACAAGTGGCTTCAAAACACACGCGAGGTATTACCGTGTGTTAACACTTCACACTCTAATAACGTGAATATCACTGTCTCACAAAATGGTGGTATGTGTAAATGAATACTATGCGGATGCAGGTTAGCACATGCTGGTGAGGCTGCTGTTCCCTTTGCACAGCATGGACTCCCTAAAGAGCACAACAAGCCAGCACAGTATATCATTAACATGCAGGATGCTTCTGCACTCAGTGACAGGCAACATGTGAAGAACGATGCGCAGGCATTGCAGAGGAACCTCATTAATGGACCATTATCTTGTTATTCATGTTGACAGTCTATGGGCTGGATACAGTGTTCATATATTCTCCACAGGACATGGTGATAATTTTAATGCAAATGCAGATAAATAGCCTTATAACCTGTGTCCTCGGGATGCAGCCTCCTTATGATTTTTATTCCAGTCATTTAATCATGGATTAGGGGTGAGTTGCCCTGTTAATGCAGTTAACAAGCTAGAAACCAGCTGCAAGGCCATGCCTCACAGTGTGTTTTCTCTCTGGGACTGTTTAATCAGCTTTGCCTTGAAACCTGATGATGTCCAGAGTCAGGCCAGCCAGTTCCTGTCAGTCTGATTCTAAGTGCTTCGTCTCAGCCCTGGTAGCCTCCTTGAGTAAATAATGCATGCTAGTCCTAAGGATATTGAACAACCATACCACTAAGAGGACTGAGTGTGCGCATATCTGCCTTGATCTTGTCTGTCCCCTATGCTCTCTCATTTGTGTCCAACTGCATCTTCAGTAAAGTGCATTTTCTTCGGCTGCCAAAGCCTGACTCTCCTTCCATTGAGCTCGTTGAAAAGCAAGGCAGTCTATGATAATGGTAGACTTCAAGGTTGAGTACTTTAATTATACAGCATCTTGGCATTATTTATCTTTAATGAAGGCAGCAAACCCTTCCTTCTTGTTAATGTTTTAACCCTCCTCTCCCCCTCAAAGTGCCTGTGTATTAGCTTCCTCCCATTTCATTATTGCTTCTAGTCTGAATTGATTTCCTGTGATTGGTTTGTTGGTGGCTGCAGACAGAGCCTACTCTCTCCCTCTAGTGGTACCAGACAACCACAACATACTAAACTCTCAATAGCTTCATAGGATCCAAGCTTTGTATCACACCCATCCATTTTCTTCATGAGAGCAGTTCATGAAAAATGTATGCGGTGGCTAACTGCTGCATCACGTACATTTTCAGCCTTATAGAGGGCAAAGTGTTGAAAAATAAATAAATAAACAAGATTATTATGAAGTGGATAACCAAATCAATAAAATGCATCTAACAGATAAGTGAACCAATTGTGAAGTCATTATTATGAAATGCAATTAAGCTGACCAAGAGAGGCAGGGACAGTTCACTCAACAGTGACATCACTGTTGAAGAGCAATTAAATTATTTATGGTAAAAAAATGCAAAGATACCTTAGTCTGAGGTTCTATGGATTTGTTTATACATCATACATTTTATACAGTTCAGTTCCAGTCTTTAAGCTGTACTGCTAATGTCAAATGCTACACTGGTATATGGTATGTACCAAAAGTACCTCTTCACCATGGAACTACACCACTGGTTCACAAGGGCTCACAAAGAAACTGCTTTTTGATTTTAAAAACTTACTTATTTTTAAACTAATTCATAACATTGCTAGTGGAAATAGACACTTTACATCTAGACGTGGTTTTGATAATGTTCTAAATAAATGAAGATGAAACTTGATCTAGATAAATGTCAGTGTTTCCAGTTTATTTTGCTGATGTGTACAGAAGGCAGCATCTTCACGTTAAAGTTTCACTACAAATGAGGGTAAAAACCTGTACAACTTCCTCCTATACAACACATTAACAGATAAACTCTCCGAGCTAGAATGAGGTAAAATAATACAGTATACAGAATAAGTAAACAAAGCTAGTGAGCAATAATTCTGTTACAACTGAATCAGAATTGCACTGAAGAACTTCCCCATAAGTGGCATGAGTACATTAACTGAAGCATTATATACACAGTACTTTCCTCTGCTGTGCTATCTAGCTCCCATGTGACTAATCTAAATCAAATGAAGTGCAAATAAGTGTGCGTAAATAACCCTCTTTAAGACACAACACATGGTCTTCCTGATGTGACTGTAAACAATATTCGTTAATTTAAGTAAACATGTCAGTAAACATTTAATAAAAAGAAATAAAAACAATGCAAAACCATCAAACATTTGCGTAGCATCTCAAATCCCTTTGTTCCCTTTCATCGTGATGCAAATTTTATGCAGTGAATTTCCCTCTTCCATTGGACAGTGCCCTTCATTTCACCTTACACAGCGTTGCTGGAATGACATTACCACTTCAGTAAGTTTCCATAGTAACAGTGTAATTTCTCTAAAAAAAAAAAGTGTTAGTGTAGAACTGCTGGTTTGTAGAGATGCCCTTTGTCATTCACAAATAAAATAAAAGAGCAATTGGCCTCTTACAGGTGATTGAGCCAAGTCAGTAATCTGACTCTGACATTGTACCTTTCCATAAAAACTGTCAGACCTTAGAAATAGTTTATTTCCTGTGATGAAAACATGTGAAAACCAAACTGCAGTGGCTAGTTAAGGCTGACTGGTGAAATAGCCTTAGCTAAAGCAAAATTAATCAATAGTCCTAGTAGATAAATCCAAAATCATAATAGAGAAAAGGTGAAAAATTAGTGGGTGTTGAATTAGCCCTGCTAAATTCTAACTAGCCTATCTTAGCAGAGCAGCAGTAGCTACCATCTCTGAAGCTTCAGACTGCAGTGGAATAAGTAATGATGCCTCTGAAAGGCAGCGACATCGACATCATAGCACATCGTGCAAATCCTAAGATTTTATACTATGACTTTTCTTTAAACATCACTTGACATTCTTCAAATCCTGATTTTCTAAAGAAGTTATTATTTCACACCCTTGCATGGAGAACTTTAAACCAAATGGTAAAAAATGCCCCACCTTGCAGGGCATTAGCTTGCAGTTACCTGGCTCTTTACAGCAGAAACGGCTCATACATATTGATGACTAACTGGTTGCCTGCAGGGCTCGTCCTCCCTTGTGCAGCCATCATCTCCTTCCAGTCACAGGAGGATGTGAACAAAGGGAATGAGAAAGGGAATGGATGGACAGCCTTGACTGATTATGCTGCAGAAGCTAATGCATACCTACAGCATTTCACAATGACTCTTCTTATCAGCTTGTATGGCTGTCTCTAGTGTCCATTCTACCTCTGCCATAAAGAACCAGATGACAGAAATATAAATAAATATATATATAAGAGCCACTAAAATCTCTTCCTGTACATGATGCATTCAAGTGAACATTTGCATCCATTTTACTTGGAGGACCCCGTGTCCAGTCTATCGCAATGAACATGTTTACTGGCATTACACGTCCCTTCATCAGAGTCCTCACAAACTGACATTTCAAAAAAAGACAATAAATTATTCATACAGTACAAAAAGCCAGAGTAGGTAATTGGGCATGTGACAGTGCAGTGCATTCTACCATTCCAGCACAAATTTAAATGCAAAATTCAAACCTGGGCACAGAGGACACTGTGCTCCAAGGTCAGTCGGTTCACTCTCAAGGCGTTTACAGTCCCTGCTGGGTGTCTGGAGTGAAACTGCAGTTCAGCTATCACTGGAGTGGAAATTCGGTGCTTTAAAGAGAGAAAAAAAATCTCTTCTATCCACAAAAACACTGCGTACTCCCTCCTCCTCCTCCTACTCCTCCTCCTCCTCCTCCTCACCAATCGAAGCAGCAGAGGAATGAGCACGATGACCCCTCTGGTCCACGGAACTTGCCAGAGGTGGGCGTGTCTGTGCACTGTGCGATGAACGCGTGCAGGTCACTGACACGCACCTGCTCCTGTGTCTGGGCCTGTGGGACGACATGCGTATATCAAGATGAAAAAACAGTGTCTAAACACCAATGTCATCACTGATTCACAACCAGGTTGCTGGTTCATAGCACTTAATCAGTCTCTGATGCTTTTCAAACATCCTATTATCACTTTAAGGCTCATTGAAACGTTTTAGAACAAAAAGCTGTTTTCTGTTTTCAAGTTGCTAGTTTCTCTGCGACACTGTAGAGCTTTGAGCTAAATTTAAATTAGCATTATAACATGCTCACATTGCCAATGTTAATAGGCTGATGTTTAGCAGGAGTCATGTTCTCCGTCTCAGTTTAGCTTATTAGCCACTAACAGCTGCTAAATAGTTCAAAACACAAAGTACTGACTGAAAATGCACACGAACAACTGAGTAGCAAAATGAAACCAAAGTGCAGACTGTACCATAATGGTGTCGTAGGCTCCGGTGATGAGTGCGATGAAGAGAGACAGCACCATGTAGATGAAGAGGGAGATGAAGGTGTACAGGTAGACCTGGCTGAAGATCCACACCAGTGTGCCGCTCTGCTCCATCTCAGAAAACGTCACAAACATGTCGTCCCCGTTGATCAGAGAGAACAAACACTCTGACACCATGGACAGGGAGCGAAACTGGACACACACAAGGGTCAGTGTGAGAAAAGTAAGAACACTTTGTTGAAGTGCTTTATCATTGTTTGGTTGGGTGCTTTAACTAAGTATACTAACTAACTAGATCAGGTATCTAATTTTATGAATTTTGCTCGCTTTAGGTTTTAGTATCTTCTGTTTGTAAGGTTGCTCGGCTTCTTTCCATCAGCTAGAACACATTAAACATAAATAATACATAATAATGCAAGCCAATAGTAATACATCAATATAATATTATCATTATTCATATTTGATTGTCAATTTTCCCTTCTCATTAATTATACATGGCTACAAAGATGATATGCTGGAACACATTTCATGCTGACATATACGTCTGGTCTGAATGATGCAGCAATGAGACTTTGCCCGGTGTGTGTGGACTACCTTGGCATGATAAGGTCCCAGCACAATCCATCCACAGAAGCAATATCCCATGTAAATGGCAGCTGCACAGCAGCAGAAGCGGATAACGTTAGGAAAGGCAGCTCTTAGAGTCACAATCAAGATCTGTGGGAAAAGGAAACGGGAGAATATTTACACTTCAAAGAAAGAGCAGCAAGTCAGAGACACAAGATAGAGAGGGAAAAAAAAGATCTCCTGGCAGCATTATTGTGTGTGTTTGTGAGTGTGCATGTGTCTTTCACTTACATTGTATTTCTGGAAGAAGCTGAGGTAGCGGATGACTCCCACCCACACCAGCAGAGTGGAGGTTCCCAGCAGGATGCCGCACACATCATAGGAAGAGAGATTCTGCATCACAACAGTCACCATTAATTACCAGAAACTGAGCCGCTGAAAAAAAACTGTTTTCACTTCAGCCCGAGGTCGTTATTTCTGCGTGACAGCGTCTAACAGGCAGTGAGCAGTCCCAACAATAACATGTTAACAGCCGTCTCACCTTGGACTCTATCCCGATTTTGATGAAGCTGCCGACGATGGTGAACACGTCGCTGACGATGAGCAGGATGTACCAGCCGTTGATGAACTCCATCCTGTCGCCCCAGCTCACACTGCGGCCCAGTCTGTGTTTTAAAAAGTGCACGTACTCCTGGGAAGGTAGAGAAGTCAGCAACAACAAGAAAGAAACTAGCTGTCTCATCCTGGAAGGGAAAATACTGTTTTCCTGTTTGTATGATACTACTATTAGTGATGTGAAAATGATGGTTCTCAAATTCCCATTGTTGAGCAGCTTTTTTTTTTTTTTAACAGTGTTGTGGAGTTTTTGGAACGTCAGTCGCACTATGGAGAAGGTTTTTGTGACGAGGTTCCAACTTTTCAGAATCTGTCAATGGTATGTGTCCAGTCCACTGATCTACAGGTGCAGCAGCAAAATAAAGAAAAGATGGTCGATTCATGGATCAGACACTTGCTGTGATTTTTGAGGGTAATCACCTTGTTAGAGAACAGCATGTTATGTTATAAAAGTACTGAAACACTGAACAGTTGGACATGTGTATTCAAAGGTTTAGAGAAGGTCGAATTCTGTTCACCTGTAAAGGTCATAGTGCATTTTAGGTGCATTCTGAAATTTAATCCGAAAGCCGAATATCCCCTAACTTCCTGTGAGTATTTATATCGAAGCATATATCTATACTGTATAAATATTTGGTCTTCTATCTTACGTGCTGCAGGAGGATGCCTCTCAGGATGGAGCGACCACACAGGAGCAGTGACAGAAGACAGACTATGGCCACCAGCACATCAAAGAACTCTCGCGCGTAGCTCTCCGCTGCCGGAGGAGGAGACAAAAGAGAGCGATCAAAGGCAGTGAAGAGAAAAATCACACAGAATAGAGTTGATATCAAGAGGCAGTTAAATGAATATCTGCATACATTAAGCGTCCACCACCAGTTACTCACCGTGTCCAGACACGTTGGGTTCTTTACACTCCTTTATGGAGGCCTGGTTCTGTAGGCTGATCTTAACTTTGCCGCTGTGCGCCCGGTTGTCCATGAGGATCTAAGACCACACACGGAAACCATGGTGAATACACAACCTCTGTGTATGGACTTTTTAAATTTTGCATTATGAAGTGTTAACTTGGAAAAACTGTTAATGTAGAGTTGTGATGTGGCTAAATAGGGCAATGTTTCTGCCTCTGTATGTAGCATGTAGCACAGGTGTCCACTGAAACAGAAACAACAGGAGAGAGAGTTCACCGTGATGGCAAAGGTGTAACAGTCAGGGATTTCATTGTTTATAATGGTCTGAATGTTGATGGCCTTCAGCTGGAAGTCGATTGTTACGTTGATGAGCCTGGTGACACAGAGAGAATTTAATGTGCATGTGTGTTAAAACTTAAAAAAAAGATTAAGAAAAGGAAAACACACGTTTGATTATGTTGAATATGAAAAAAAACAACATATTTTTAACTCACTTATAAAATTTGAGAGTGAAATTCTTATAGTCAGTGTATCCAGCACCGTAATCCGGTGGATTCAGCCCAACACAATCTGGAAGTAAAAAAAACAAACAAACTGAAAATAGCAGTAGAGGAACTTAAAAAAGAAGGAAAAAAAAATCACACGAGGAAGTCATGTTTTAGGAGCCATGTAAAACACTGTGTTCCATATCACATGAATCTTAAACTGATCCTTTACACTTCCTCAAATCATTTAGATGCAATGGTCATGTGCATCCTGTCGTCGAGCGTAACATTGATTTTTAAAATATCTTGTTTTATTCCTGCCACAACATTTATTATGCATTGCCAGCAGCCAGCTCTGCCAGATCAGCAGGTGCATGCAAATAACCTCTTTCCCAAGGCAGACACAGAGTGTGTGGCTACTAAAGGATGTGGAAAAATACATTAATGTTCTGTTTTCTCTTGTGATAGGAACTATTTCAAGGCTTCAAAAGTAGGCCACAGTTGCAGGGTACCTCTCGACATATTAGGAGCAGCCACGCAATGACTCACTGACATGCTCATTTCCTCAAGGGCAAAGAAAATACAAAGGCTGGATAAAAACTGTCGCTTTTACTCCAGGAGATGTGGGGACAGGTTTGCGGAGCAACATCCGAGCGTGAGGACAGAGAGTGTGAGACATGACGGCCGTCCTACCTGTCTCGACTTGCGGGTCGATGTCAAAGGTGTCGTTGACGGGGTCTATGGTGCCCTTCTTGTAGTACCTCTGGCACAGGGAGAGAGCAGTTCCGTTTTCACCAACACCCGACACGTATGCATACCGTCCCAGTGAGATCTGAGGCAGAGCCATGTACTGGGCAGGAAAAGAGAAGTGAAGAAGTAGGGCAGGGAATTAAAACTGAACTGCGAGCACATTAACAAAAAACAAAGAGGATATTACGGCTCTTTTACTCTGGTATCACATCTCTATAAACCTTTTGTACATACCCCTCAAAGCCATGCAGATAGTTTCATCTTTGATTCTGTTTCTACTGGAATACAGCAGAGATTTTTTTTCCTTTGGTGCTCTCAGAATTACAAATGTCTTTCTGCAGAACTACGTCAGTTTTTTTTGTTTGTTTTTTTGTCTGAAATATATAACTACGTACTTCATTATCAGGCCAGAAAATATAATTTCTAATCCTTTATGAACATATTCCAACAAGACTAATCATACTCTATATTGATCCTCCCAACAGGCTCAGCTCGGCTTCGATGTTGTACAGCTGCTGAAAAGCATGGTAACACTGTCACTGAGACATGTTAGCAGTTCACTCAAAGAACCCATGTGCAGCCTTGTGGAGTAGCTAGCAGGTCAGTTGACTGTTTTTAGTCTGAGTCTGAGTTTGAGTCTTTCTTTAGACTTTGTTGTTCCAGTAGGTCAAGTTTACATTTATATTACATTCATATATTACAAGTTTACATTATATTACTTATATTACCAACATGTCATTCTTTTTCGTTTGGCTTTCCTCCCAGGGTATGTATGTGCCAGGACTGCACATTTAATCCAAATATCATCACAATAATAATCACTATATGGCCACATGCAATATCCAATATTACAGGCACTGCTTTTATTTTTGATAAAGGTAAGATATGTTTCAATATTGTTGTGCATGGTTAGCACCTAAGAGCTGTGAGTCTACCAAGCATATTCTCCAGATGTAAGAGAACTTGTTTGTTTGGCACGAGAGCCAACAAACACATCATCATTTTTTTCAGTGAAAGTGAAATGCCATACAACAGCCATACCAACTGATTGCATAATCACAGTATTTTCCAAAAATAATGGCAATATGATCATTTTTGCACATGTTATGTACTAGTATACATGTACCTCTGGAATCCACTGATCTTAATCAGGATTATTTCTGTTTTCTGAGAATAATGCCAGCTGAGAATCATTATCTCTAAAAAGATTATTTGGTTTTGAATTTTAAAAATGTTATTTTTAAGCAGCAAACAAAATTCCCTTTATGACCAGAACTCTCAGACACAATCTCTAACAAACATGAGAACAAAACAATTAGCCTGGCTTGATGCTGTTAGTAGATGAAAGAGAAAAAAAAAATACAGCTTGCTGCAGTAATTATCATTCTACCTGCTCTATGGCAAAGTGGATGTGGTTGTAGAGCTCCGTCTGTGTGTGGACCGCCTGAGGAGCACCGTCCCGATATCCCTTCAGGAAAAGGTGCTTGAACGCAGCAGTGTTTTCCTCTTTAAATGTCACCACCATCTGGTTGCTCAGTCCAAACAGCACCAACTGACAGACAAAGTCAAAACACAGCAATCAGGTAAATGTGGGTTAGAAACCAGTGTCTTCAGGATAAAGTACTTCAGTTGTTTAAAATTAGGCAAACTACAACATGTCAGCGTGTCCTGAGGTAATAAGATGTCGTATGTCAAATTACACCATTAAAGCATTAGCCACCTGCACAGTCACGATGATGATTTTGAGCAGCTGCAGGCCCAGTTTGAAAGGCTTACGGCCCTTGGCGTGGTACTTGTCGCAGGGGCTCATGAAGAAGTACTTGAGTTTCCTCCTGAGGGCCTCCTCCTCCTCTTCCTCCTGCTTCTGGTGGAGCTCAGAGCTCAACAGACTGGAGGGATGAGGGCTGCCACCCCCGAGAAGGTCCTGGGAGCCATAGCCGGCCATGGAGGCGAGCAGCCTGTCCTTCTCTGAGGAACCAAAGGATGCTTTCATGTGATTTTATGTTTCACTGGCACAGAGATAGACTTTTAAAATAATGATTAGTACTGAAGCAGCAAAGACAGAGAAATCCTGACATCTAATCTCTAGTTTAGGTCATGCTCCAAAAACACTCCACCCTACATTTCCCATACTGCAACAGCTGCATCAGCAGCAACATCTACCTGATTCATCTAATAAGTTTTACGCCTTTTTTCTCTCCTTGGATTTTTCATGTCTAACATGATACTGAACTGAATGTATTTCAGGTTTGGACTACTAGTCAGGCAAATAAGACTTGTCTCGTAAGTCTCGTAGCTAATTTGTGATAAATACATTTCTTTGAAAATATGTCATAGACTAATCAATCAGGGAGATAATAACAATATTAACCATACTAAATGATTTCTTCTTTCAAACTCCTCATCTCCAGCTTGTACACCAAACACATTGTTTTTTCTGTTTTCAGTCCAGTCTGAGACAAAGCTGATGACATCATCAGGAGTATTTTTTTTCTGGCATGTAAAACTGGTGACGTGCACATTCAAGCTCTGATTCGCTTGTGCAATAAATTAGTCATTGTTTTAAATTGCTTGGGCACGAGGAAGCCCCTTTTTAACTGAAATTTGATTAATCAATGAAATGTGATCTTAAGAACGATGCTATTTAACGACGATAGTAAATATTTCCTTTGTTAAATCAGTCACATCGCAGCATAAAGCCGACAGCACAAAGCAGGAGAGGTGCACCTGACGCGCTGTGAGCACGTGAAGCAGCAGTGATAGGAATATGTGGAACAATCACGGAGGAGAGGGAGACACACGGATAGACCTGCGCCATGAGAGCAGAGAGGGAGAGACAGGAACGGTGCACAAACAAACCTGTGGCACTGTCTTGGATGCAAGTGTAACTTGAAGATGCCATGGTGGTGGTGCTGGTGCGGCCTGGACGATCACAGAGGAACAACGGAGGACGCCGTTAGCGACATAAACAACCGAGCAGTGAGGGGATTCATGTCATTTCGGCGTGTGCGGGTTTCATCCAGGAGAAAGGATGCTCGGTGTCGCAGTGTATGGATGACACCTACATAAACACATCACAGCTTCCTGATAACCACGTGACCGACCACATGACTGACGTCTGCGCCGCTGCTGCTGGGAAACCAAATAAGACGTCTGCGATATAGGAAACATGAAGAAGAAAATCATATGACGTGAGATTAAAGTTTGATATAATCAGATTGTATTATTATTAATATTATTATGTATTACAATAGCAAAAACACCTAGTAAGACGTGTGCAATAGAAACAATACGAGCACGTAAGCTAATAAAAAAACACACGTTGTAAACATTACTAGAAATGTCTTCAAATATAAGTAGTAAATTCTGTAATTTTGTATCTCCGTGTGATGAGTACTTTCCAGTCATGTGATTGGTCCGTGTCCTATGCTGCAATAGTTACCATGGTTATTTATAGTCCGAAATGCAAGCTGTAGTTAATTGCAAGCAAAGCTTCCTGGTTAACATTTGTCATGACAGTGAGTCAACGCACGCGCCAGTTAGCCGTTTTCCATGACAACAGTTTTATTTAGGATTTACAGAAAAATAATCAGTGGAACTGACAATAAGAACATGAAGCACATGATGAGCAGGGTCGTGACCTGCAGCACATCAGCCACAGTCCTCAGAGATGTTTCTCATAGAGCAGCTGCAACATTTTGACTTTAGTATTCTCCAACATATTGAATGAGAAGATTGACACTACATTTAAACTGGATGTGTTTATGAATGTGAAGCTACAGCCAGCAGCCAGCTTAGCACTCATGACAGCTGTTTCTTTTTATCATAGACCAGAGGGTGATGTCCATCTTCTCATCTCATCTCATCTCATCTTGCCAGTTAGTAAAAGACAAATAATCATATTTTCTACAACGACAAACTATTCCTTTAGTTATTTGATTGTAAAGAA
>OMNW01009962.1:0-10980 GCA_900303245.1 Selene dorsalis | reverse complement strand
CCTCCCGTCAGACCACCTTAGAGAGGTGCGTCTCTTAAACTTTTTTTTTTTAATTTCACCTCTTCTTTGCACTTTTGCTTTTTTTTTTCCATTGCACGGGATATTTAGTGATATTGTGTATGTGTGCAAAGCGCGCACACTTCTCTGCTGAAGGAACTTGGTGCAACCTTGTTTTATTTTGAGGAGCAACAATGTAGCTTCTTCTTTCCTCTTTTTTTTTTTTTGAATATCAGCACTGTGTATTGAGCTGCATGTTTCTGCTGGTGCTGCGTTTAAAGTCGGAGAAGCGCATTTTCGTTTCATTTCGGCTGAAACATGTTTCAGTGGGGGTGCTCGTCCCCGTGCGGACTGCCTGCTCGGTGGTCTCTCTCTTGTACATGCACTTTTGTGGAGGTGAAGCTGCCGGATGGTTGAATTTATCTTTCAGAAACAGAAACGTTGAGCTTTGTTGGTTTTGTGTTTGTGTTGAGAGGCGCTGTGCCGGGCGCAGTCTAACCACTGGCGATGAAGGGAAAAGTTTTGTCCCATTCGGCAGTCGTGCAGCGGTGGTAAACTTTTTTAGCATCCACTCACATCACGGAGAGTCACGCTGCCGCGGACACTGGGCTGTAATCATGACTACAGGATACTTAGTGATGAATGTGGGGTCGCATGTTATTATTGGTTCTTGTGTCTGGGATTAGTGTAAGAAAAAAAAATCAAATGGATGTCTGATTTAAATTCGATCCATTTAAATGCATTGGTGGCTAAATATCACATGGGCGTTTAATTCTGTGAAATTTAGTATATACAACATTTAATATTTCTCTGTGCATGCTTTAAAGCACAGAGAACCAATGCAACTTTGAAATGTCACTGTCCCTTAGTCCTTATAGTGAAGGCTGCACTGCTTCTGCTTCTCATTGCCTGCTCTTCATTCGTTATCTATAATATTTATAGTATATGTGTGGGACCATTCAAGACTTGGACCTCCTTTGCATCCCAGCACTTCAGATCAGTACAGTCTTTTATCATCATTCGCTATTTTTAAGCATGAAACAGTCTGAGGTTAGAGGAGTGAGTAGGAATCCCTGCTGAGATACAATTGTAATCTGAAAACACTGTCAAGTCCTGGGAGGCTGTGCTGTTACACTGCACCTCATACATCTGTAAAAAAAAAAAAAAATCTTCGGAGATACTCCTATTTAAAAAAAAATAAATAAAAGAATAAATATTTTTGATGCATGGTCGTGTCACGTTCAGTTGATTAAGCTTTCTAGAGATGTGGCTTGCTCATGTGCTTAGTGTAAGCTTCCTCGAATACGACTTTGTACATCTCTGGTGCCAACAGTGTTTAATTTTGCTCTGAATTCACATCAGTTTATCGGAAAATTGAGCAGCTCTCCGTGTGTTTGTGTCTGCTGTTGAGGTGGAGGAGTGAATCCTAAATGAAAACAGTCCCATGTGGTTTTATGAACAGCAGGCAGAGTGACCTTTGAACCAGCATAGGATGCTTTAATATTGCATATGAACCATGAGCAGATGCCAGGCTGCTTTTACACCTGTTTGTTTGCCTCAGCGTCATTACTCTGTGTGTGTGTACAATACATTGAAAGCAATGAGTTATTTAAATGTTCGTTTTTTTTTTTAAGACAGTTTTTAGTTGCACTTGCTTGTTCAGGGAGTGTGGATTATGCTCCATGTGTTACTGGGAGGGAAATCAGTGCAGAGGCAGCATGTATTTCAAATGATGGTGTAGGAGGAGGATTAATAAATTAACTCATGTGAAATACAAGTCTTTTGAGAACTGGAAATGGTGAATGCATCTGTGTTGTGGCTGCTTGTGAATAACAAATTTCTTGAATTTGTTTCTTTAAGTGTGTTTGTTTGCATTCATTCCCACCCCTCGTTTATCAGACGCTCCATAGTCAGTGTCACGTCGTTTAAGCCTGTGTATATATTTAGTTCAGTGTGGGAGTATCTGTGTGTGTCACAGGCTTATAGTCATTGTCCAAACATAATAGGCCACGCTTGCCCTCTCCCCTCACCTGTCTTGTCACCCTAACCTGCCCCGCAGGGCCAACACATGTTTCCTTGTAAATGTGGAGTTCACAACAGCTGCCTCAATGCATCACTGAATTAGCTCATATTCATATTTACATATTCATTTGTCTCTTTACATATTCAGATATTGAAAAGAGGGCGCCCCGGATGGACTTGTATCGGATTAAAGCAGACTTGGTTATTACAGCTGCAGCTTCTGCTCAGAGGATTGATAATCAAGTCATATGCTTATTTAATTGAATAAACTATAAATTAATAATACATCCTATCTGTCTCTGTCTTGAAAGTAAGGTTGGAATCAGTTCGGGTTTGCCTTGGAATACAAGAGAAAATAAAAAATATATACATCACTCTACATCAGCTATAATCAAATATTTTAGCTCTTTCACCGCTGTCAAGTTTAAGCTTATTATTCTTTTGATTTAGACCAAGTTGCAGTAAAGTGCAGTTAGATTTAATAGATACAACTTGTTGAGGAAAGAGGGGAAACTGGTGATACAAACCAGACAGAAATGTAACTTGTCCTTGGCAGTGTTTTGCTTGTACAGTTGAAAGCAGTCAGACAATACGAGGGTGTGGGCACCACATATAAATTACACTGGACTGGATCACTTTGGTCCAACAAGGACGAAGTTGCAATGGGAAATATATTGTGATGCATGTATTTTCATTTTCATGAACAGCCTCCTTATGTAGTCCCTGGAATGACTTCTGCTGCTTGAGAGTATTATGTGACAGCGTTGCCTCATTAAATCTGAAATTATTTCACATACAGTACGTACAGCACACAAACCGTATTTCAAAAGAGAGGGACTGCAGAATGTATTTTTTTAACACTGTGCTTGGTTTTGTTAGCAGTCTGCTGTTGTTTTGAGTGACAGCCAGCTGCTGAGGCTTCTCAGGGAAACTGTATATTAACGGGAGGTTAATAGAGGAAGTCTTGGAACAGCCAAAAGAAATAGTATCTTTATAATTTTTTTTTTTTTTACAACAGTCCCTCGTAACTCCAAGAGGAATGGATTAAAAAAAAAGAAAAAGATCTGACAGAGGAAGTTTACTATATTTGCTGCAATGTTGTCATTGCTGCAGGTGATTTATTCACCACAGGAAGTGATGCTTTGTTTGTCTCAGGTATAGGCCTTTTGAGCTGGTGCCTTGGTGCATGCTTCCTGGTGCGTACAGGTGTGCAGTAGGAGACAAAGAAAGTAAAAAAGGAAAATCAAACGCTCCTCTGTAACATAACAGGTCCTCTTGTGTTAAACACTATACTCTTCAGTTAGCAGCTACCTGAATGGTGCAGAGTCAGTCTCAGATTTATACAAAATGTTCCAAGATACCAGCTCAAGTGTGCATTTAAGTGTGTTTACAACACTGCACAAGGCCAAGTGTGTATCAGTGTGTGTGTGTGTTTTACTTCCTTTAAAGCAGGCATCTCAAACCGATTCCACAAAGGGCCAATGTAGCTGCAGATTTTTTTTCCAACCAATCAAGAACACACAGTTTGACCAATCAACTGTCTGAAGACTGAGATCAGTTGATTGGTCAAACTGTGCTGCTGCTTGGTTGGAACAAAAACCTGCAGCCACACCGGCCCTTTGTAGAATCAGTTAGAGATGCCTGCTTAAAAGCCGTGAATCCAACCTGTTTGTTCAGAAATGCAACATAAAACAGTCACATGTATATTTCACACTCGTGTGGATTCCCTCACTCTGCCAAGGCCTCGCCATACAAGTGGAGTTGAGCTGCCTGGTCTCACTGTCTGGAGATCACATGTATCAAGCATTAGAGAGAGGAATAAAGTGTTTTCTTTGCACACCCTTGAGAAGCGTCATTGTGATTAGACATTTTGTAAAAAAAGAGATGCAAATAAAAATGATAAATATAGAGGAAAAAGCTGCTGCCCTTGTGACCAGAGAAATTAATTACTCTCCACAATTTTTTTTCCCAGCGATTTTATTTAATTTAATTTGAAAAAGGGTAACACAGCAACTCCAATATTAATGTCACCTTATTATTTAGTAACTGGAAGCTCTTTGAAATGTGCACTGATGAATCCGGTATCTTAATTAAAGGTGCCATTCACAGAAATATTTCATAGTGTGATCAAACATCTCATTTTTTAAAAGCATGTCCTCACTTTTCTGCTCCCTGTGTTTGTTTTCTAATACTCTCTGTTTGTTTACAGACATGTTTTTGTCATATTCGGAGTGTTTTTGGATTTGTTTGGGGAAAGAACTTCAAGTGTAAAGTTAATCAGTTTGTTTTGAATATGGGTTTCTTTACATCCTCCACTCCTCCTCTGGCTCCTCCCACGTATTTACATGCAGTTTAATGGGGATCTTCAGGTCTGAATGCATGGTTTTGATTCTACACAGATGGCTCTGCCATCTGCATTTTAGCCTTTTGAGAGAAGCATAAAGAGCTGCGCACTAACATAGACAGAAACACTGCACTAAAAGTAAAGAAACCCTTGATTTACCCTCGGCACCCTTTGGCTGACTGTGCCTTCATTCAGATATGTCAACAGTCAATTAATGCTGCCTTTCGTCAGCTGCTGTGGGTGCATCCGCACAAATTTGTTAGTTTTCTCACTTGAAATAAAGGAGACAGTATAAATATTGGTTCTACGTGCCTGAAGTTGTTAATCAGTTTGGCAAAGAGCACACAGAGGAGACGTGTGTATGTCTTAGAATAGAAAGAGAAGCATATGTCTGAACAGACAACAGGTAAAAAGATGTAACATTGTCTTTGATGTAGAAAACAAGTGACTTTTTCTAAAGTTTTGATTAATTTTCTGACTTCAGTGACATATTGTTGTCCTCATTACCTCTTATGGGAGGAGACTGTGGTGATAACAAAAGTATGTCAGCTATGTCAATAATAATCTCTTAACACAGATCAGTGTAAAGCTCGCTCCTTGGCCTCTTTCACTTAAAACCCAGATTTTGATGTGGAAATCAATCTTTGATAAAAATGATCAACTCATCAGACAGTTGAGGCGTGAGGTCAGAGGACATTCACAGGTGAGTCTGTCCTCAGGTTACGGAGCAGAGCAGAGTCAAGCTGCTGCTGGTACAGAAGCCAGAGTACTAGAAGTGTGTATGTGTTTGTGTGACAGTGTGTGGATTAACCCATGGCTAAAGCCATGCGTGTTTACACGCTTATAGACACTGATTTGTTTTGACAAAGGAACTGCCATAACAAAGCCAAGCAAATATAAACAGTGTGTGCAGTGGGAATAAGCTTTAGTGAAACAGCTTCACAGTATCACAGGTGTCTCAAACAGACATCCAACCTTTCATTCACCTTCAAGTGATACATCACTACATTCACACCTGTTCACCACACAGTGTCAGATCTATGCTGCTGTTATAAGATGTCTATAAATATTTAATATTTAGGAGATAATATTTTGTGTTTTTATTCAGTTACGCTTCGTGTTACATAGAGGACGCCACTGGATCCATAAATTATGCATGCTATATATCTTTATTCTGTTCTTGAAAGACTTAGATTGTATATGAGAGCAGATGCAGTAACGGGCACTGCTTAGTCCTGCTCCATCACTTCCTCCATGCATACCTTACCCTGCCCTGCCCCTGCTCTCACTGCTGAATTATTGAAACCAAGACATGAAAGTTAATTTGCTAACTGTCTGTGCTTTAGCTGGCTAAACTCAGCTGAGAGGCTCTTGTCTCTGGAGGCGAGTGAAGGAAAGAGAAGGCTGGATGGGGCAGCCTGGGGCTAAATGTCAGGTGTGTTTCCAGGGGACGAGGCAGTGGGAGAGATCTCCTTGATGTGTGGACATGGAGCAAAGTACTAGTTAGGCCACAAGAGGTTGGGGCCAGTAAAGGAGAGAAGCTCAGAAATGGTGTTGTAGGGTGTGTGTGTGTGTGTGTGTTTTTTGTTTTTTTTTAACCTCGGATACAGTTCTGGGAAGACTGTTGCAAATGATGCTGTAGCTTAAGAGAGGGAGCGTGAGAAACAGACAGCAGATGCACGACTCGGCTTTGCGGTTATTTCAATGTAAACTCACACACAGGCTTTATAGCATGATATCCAGTCAGCAGTCAAAGTAAAGGTCAAATGTTCCTCCTCCCACTCAGACCCATCTCCTGCTCTTCGTCATGTAAGTTGGTAAAACACATTATTGTTAAATCTCATTTGTGGATGTTTTGAGGAGAGGAGAGTGAAATGTGTAGGAGAGGAAATGTGAGATGAGACGTGGACTGTGTGTGGTTGCGGTTTGCCTTGTAAGCATCTCATCTTTTATTCCTGAGTGACATGTGTAACTAGTGCAGGGTTCACAGGGAAGGAATTCAGGTTTACAGTATGCGCAGAGGGAACCGCTGAGGCCTTGACCTTCAGTTTCCCTCTGACACAGCTCTCCTGTACAGTACATCCACCCCCACGTCTCCTTTATCTACCTGACCTTCCTCGGGCTCTGCTCCATGAGCACGCAAAAAAAAAAAGAAAAAGAAAAGGAAAAAAAAAAGTCTCCTCCTCGGCCGCGTTACACTTACTGCTTCTGACAGAGTATAAAAAGGTGTCCCCTGAAGCCTGGATTGAATGAGTGTTTTTAAATAATGCATTGCAGCCAGGGCAGGTGCCCATCGCTAGGGCATAGAGCCCCTCAGATCACACCAGGCTCTGCCATGAAAATTTCATTGTTGCAGTGCTCATGGGAATCTCTGCTCGATGCTGTACAGTGTGAACAGGGTGTATAGGAGCTGACGCCTGCCACTGGGTATTTCACACTGGAAAAAAGGCTTTGGGTTTTTTTTCCCATAATGTTTTAAACCAATGGATTTCCCCATTTCACCAAATCTTAAACACCCCCAAACTGCTCATGCTGATGTTGCAAAAGCGCAGACACATGTTCACATCTGAATTACAGTGAGTGAAACTGTTTTTATTTCCAAGTAATAGCTTCACTTAAACATCAAATATAAGATAGTTAAGGACAGCACTGTTAGCAATTTGCCTGAAAAACACAGGCAATCAATTTTTATCACAAGTTATTTGTTAGACTGATCTAAATGTGTACAAAAAAAAGTGGAGAATTGGATTTGTTTTTTTAAAGGGCTGAAAAAAAGGCCTGACTTTATCTGAACCCACTCTAAGTGAAGTAGAGGCTACCAAAGTGAACAGATCACGCAGCAATTTCATTACACAAATTTTCAAGCAGCAACACGTAATTAAATGTGATAGGCTTACTCCTAAACACAACACTAACCGGTGTCATTTGATGACACCAGGACAGCCGCTCAATCTGAGATCAATATTCCACATTTACAGCAAGCGGTTTGCTCTGACCAATCCCTCTCTGGACTGTGCTATCTGTGATCGGGCCTGGCCTTCCCTTTATCATCGTACAACATATACATACACATTTTTTTAATGGCATGTTTATACTGGGTATCTGAAATAAGTGTTGATACAGTTATAACTGATGTAAGAGGGAGAAATACAGGAGTCGATAGCATCTGGTGTCTAGTGCTAGTTGAAACTGGATTGGACCAGATGTAGCAGATACTGTTGGTTTGGCTGTTGGTTGATCAGATGCTGCGGCGAACTACATTGATATCTTAGAAAGGATGAAGAGTGGAATCGTTCAACTCTGGCCCGGCTCATTATTGATTCATTCAGTATCATCCTGCATCAACCCAAACATTACAGCTCAGCGTCTGCTCTGACCTTGATGCTTGTGATCAGTGTCAACCACCGTTCACAGGGGCACAGCAGCTCCCCTTCTTCTCCTGGTCTGCACTGGAATAAAAACACACAGATGCTTCTTTGTGCCGGCATGAAGTCAAAGGTTGCTTTTGTCAGTGAGCGGTCCATGTGCGTCTGTTTGCAGGTTTAGTGTCTGATGTGTTCATTATTTAGTTGTAGACACAGAAGAAGAAAACATTATTATCATTAAGTAGTTCTTTTCTGAAGGCTGGGCCGGCCTCTGTAGTCTTGATCCCTTCTCGTCTCTCAGTGATGAGTGTTCACAGTTAACAAGGAGGCAGCCATGACAAGTAACGAGGATGAGTCAGCTGTTGAGAGAAAGAATATGAAAAACATCACACTCTGTGATATGGAGATATGTGATTTCAATTTATCAGACTTTAACCACCTACAGTCTTTTGTAAACTTTCTGTCCTTTCGCCTCTTCAGACAAAACCGGCCTTTATTCAGCCTGATCTAAACTGAAGTGGTTGAAGGAACAGTTAGATAATAAGATTGATACGTCTCTCTGATCTGTCCATTACATCTGAAGGTGTTGCTGGGAGGCAGTTAGCTTATCTTAGCATAAAGGCAGGAAACAAAGGGAAACAGCTAGCCTGAATGATACTAACACAACTTAAACTAATTTATAAACATTATTTCTTGGCTGAAATCAGTGACTTTATGGAGAAATGTCATCTTGTTTCCACGACAACCACCTCATGTGAACACATGAATTTTACATTTTAGATCAAAGTGTCCCACAAACTAAATTCATCAGATTTTGTGAACGAGTGTGTCATTCTTGTCACAACTTTAGGAGAAACCACAGAGAAAATTTGATTTGTTTAAAATCATCTCATTTGGGGCGTCGTGTGGCGCAGTGGGTTGAGCATGCGCCCCATATGCAGAGGCCACAGTCCTTGCTGCAGTCACCCCAGCTGAATCCTGCATTGGGCGGCCCTTCACTGCATGTCATTCCCCCTCTCTCTGCCTCCCCTTTTCTGTCTCTCTCAAGTATACTATCAAATAAGGGCAAAAAATGCCCAAAAAATATACTTAAAGAAAATAAACATGATTATTATTATAAGTTATAGATAAGTATGAGTCATGCTCCCCAAATCAATCTATACCAAATCAACTAAATCGTGATGTTAAAGAATTGTTAGTGGAGCCAAATCCACTTTTCAGCCCTTTGCTACTCGTAGCAGCAGCTACGTTGCTGTTGTTTCATCCTGTGGCTGGCCCAAGCGTTCTCACCAACACCCCTGTATTTGAACCGGATTTGAGTTTTATGGCCTAGTTCAGAACTAAAATGTGAGTGTTTGTCAGGATGTGAGATTTAACTCTGATGGGACGCTCATGTTGCTCTTCGATGGCTGGTTATGTAAAAGCTTGATGAGCTGATAATATGCGAGAACTGGGTTTCTTTAGGAATCTTTCATTTTCAGAAATGAATTCCAGTTGATTGCCATTTTCATCAAATAAGCATCAACACATGTAATAGTAACAGGGATCCAGCAAACAGTGTGGTCATATCTGAGAGACCAACTTCAGCCACATCAGAGGATATTTTTTGTCTCCTCTGTCAATGTTTCTCTCTCGTTGTCTACACTGTTGTGTTTTCAGCCTGTGTGCCTCAGAGTTTCTAAAACCTCAGGGAAATGGCTGAGTGCCACTGAGGCTCTCCAGCTCAGAGCTACAGAGCTTTACATCACACATTTACAACTCCTCCGCAGCACATATGATCTCCATGGTATAAAAACTTGTTTATCCAAGCTACATCTGATGACACAGTAATGATTCCTGCCAGTTGTGTACATTTGCTGAATTATAGTTAATGGACTACATGAAATGAAACAAGTGTGACACATTTAAGGATGAAGAGAGAGTATTTGCTTTTGTATATTTATATATTTTTTGTTGAAATAATCTTTTTAATGAGCTGTGTTTTCCACGGTGAAATGACTTTTGGAGCTAATGGGATGTTTTGAGTGTGATCCTCACCACTGACTCTTCTCCTCCCTCTCTCCTTGTCTCTGTTTTACAGGTTAGCTTTATATGTGTACGAGTATTTGCTCCATGTCGGCGCACAGAAATCAGCACAGACCTTCCTGTCAGAGGTAAGAAGTTCTTTCAGTTCCTATTGAATGGAAAAGGATTCCCCCTCTATTGTATGACCAGGAATGGAATTCACATTAAAGGTTGTTCTGGGTTCAAGCAGCTGTAGAGTAATTGTCCTGCAATCTGGACTTAAAAAAACTGTAACACTATTAATGTCAGTGAGCTAAAGCCTGTTTTTTCTTTTACAATGGTTGAAAAACAGCGATGTTCTTTTTATTGTTTATTAATTTGGGGCAATGTAAACATGGCATCCAGCTACTTAATTACCCACCTGTCATTATCAGCTCTAATTTGTAACCATGCAGTCTGTATAAGCAGGGCAATTTGACATATTGTAAGTAAGTGTTGTTATGGCTTTCGCTAGTGACATTTAGGAAAAGAAGCTGGTCACTGGTAAGTTAAATTGACTGTACCTTTAGTATTTGAAATCATTCCAAACATAACCATTTGTCCCAGGTCTTCTAGACTTATTAGTCTCGTATTAGGACCCTGAACTGTCGAAGATGTAAGGGCTCTAATGTGTTGCATCCTCTTCCTTAATGGACATCCTTCCTGCTAATGGTCCAGTGTCCAGGCCTTCTCCAGTAGAACACCTCTCCTGCCCACTACCTTCATTCAGCTCCATTTAATAGACCTGCACCTCCCAACACTGAGAGAGGGCTTTTATGGCAAGCAAGGGCAGGTCTATATCATTCAACTTTAATACTGACATAATTTCATCAGGTGAGCTTGGTGTGGAGTCACATAGTTGCACCCACACTGACACAAGCTCACACATATACACACACACAAGATGCACATAGACAGTTTAACAAGCAGTTCAGGTGGTCACCTGTGAAAGTGCAATTACTTTTGGTGATGTGAGAAAGTTGAGTTTTCAGTTTGCTTAGAAACCAGTGAAGTTCATATTACATATTCAGTTTAAGGAGCAGTTTTGTGAAATATACTCTGAATATACTGCTGAGTTCTGCCCCAATTAATCTTTTTTTAAGTTACATCTCCCTCAGTTGTGTTGAAAAGGGTTTGGATTTTTGAAAGAAAGACGTTAAAGTTAAATTAGAAAAAAAAAAATCAGAAACTTGCCCTCAATCACATTTG